>JAODAL010051934.1:0-26337 GCA_025379985.1 Phyllomedusa bahiana
GGTTAAACCCCTTAAGTAATTGTAGGTAGTTAGGGCCCCTTTATATGGGTTGAAAGCAGTTTAGGGACCCCTTTTAGGTAGTTATATAGGCAGTTAGGGTCCTCCTTTGGGTAGTAAAAGACCGTTAGGGGTCTCCTTAGTAGTATACAGACAGTTAGGGGTCCCCTTTGGGTAGTGTACAGGCAAGTTACGGGCCTCCTTAAGGAAGTGTCAGGAAGTCAGGGCCCCCCCTTTAGCTACTGGGTAGGGAGTCAGAGCCCCGCTTAGGGTTAGGTAGTCAGGGCCCCCTGTAGGTAGCCAGGACCCCCCTTGTAGTCAGGGCCCCCGGTAGGTAGCCAGACCCCCCTGTAAGTCGGGGCCCCCCCTTGTAGGCGGGGCCCCCTTGTAGGTAGTCAGGGCCCCCCCTAGTAGTCAGGGCCCCCTTAGATTGCCAGAGCCCCCTGTAGTAGCCAGGGCCCCCCCCCTTGTAGCCAGGCCCCCCATGTAGTAGCCAGGGCCCCCCTTGTAATCATGGCCCCCCCTGTAGGTAGCAGAACCCCCCCTTGTAGCCCAGGGGCCCCTTAGTAGCCAGGGCCCCTCTTGTAGCCAGGGCCCCCTAGTAGCCAGGGCCCCTCTAGTAGCCAGGGCCCCCCCCAAAGTAGCCAGTGCCCCTCTTGTAGCCAGGGCCCCCCCTAGTAGCCAGGGCCCCCTTAGTAGCCAGGGCCCCCCTAGTAGCCAGGGCCCCCTAGTAGCCAGGGCCCCCCTAGAAAAGCCAGGGCCCCTCTTGTAGCCAGGGGCCCCCCCCCCTTGTAGTCAGGGCCCCCCCCCTTGTAGTCAGGGCCCCCCCTTGTAGTCAGGGCTCCCCCTAGTAGACAGGGCTCCCCCTTGTACAGTGTCCCCCCCCTAGTAGCCAGAGCCCCCCCATTGTAGCCAGAGCCCCCCCTTTGTAGCCAGAGCCCCCCCTAGTAGCCAGTGCCCCCCTTAGCCAGTGCCCCCCCCCAGTAGCCAGGGCCCCCCTTAGCCAGTGTCCCCCTAATAGCCAGAGTCCCCCTTAGCCTGTGTCCCCCACATAGTAGCCAGGGCCTCCCTTAGCCAGGTCCCCCCAATAGTAGCCAGGGCCCCCCTTAGCCAGTGTCCCCCCATAGTAGCCAGGGCCCCCCTCAGCCAGTCCCCCTTACCCAGTGCCCCCCCCATAGTAGCCAGAGCCCCCTTAGCCAGTGTCCCCCCAAGTAGCCCAGGCCCCCCCTTAGCCAGTGCCCCCCATAGTAAAAGGGCCCCCTTAGCATTTCCCCCCCATAGAAACTAGACCCCCCTCTTAGCCATTGTCCCCCCCCCATAGAAAGCCAGGGCCCCCCTTAGCCAGTGTCCCCCCCCCAAAGTTGCCAGAGCCCCCTTAACCCCCCAGAGTCCCCCCATAGTAGCCGAGCCCCCCTGTGGGTAGTTTTAAAAAAAACAACAACAAATAAAAACACTCAATCACTTACCTGTCCCCGGGCTCCCGCTCCGGCTCCGTCCTGGCCAGTCCTGGCGCTCTCCGCCGGCTCCGTACTGGCGCCCTGCATAGGCGGGCCGGTGAATGACGTCACCCCCGCCGCCTACGTCACCAGTAGGGGCCGGCCCCGGCGGGTGAAGGCCTAAAAACCTTCAGCCCCAGGGAAGCAGCGAGCGCAGCCAAATGGGGCCCGGTCCCTGACCCCGCAAGCCCCGGGTGTCGGGGCATTAGTCCCCCAAACCCCGGGGCCGGTCCTGGGGGTTGGGGCCGGGCCCCGGGGGGTTCGGGGGCCATGGGGGAGGGACCCGGGGGCGACAGCAAGCCTCCCGGGGGGCCACAGCGGCTCGGGGCCCCCCGGGGGTCCCCGGTCCCCGGCGGCCCAGTCCCCACCTGTAAGGGTTATAGATAAGGAGGGAAAACTGCTTTTGTATATAGGGGTTAATGAAGAGGAGAGAAGCGAGCCTGTATATATAGGGGGATATGATAGAGGGAGAAGCTGACTCTGTGATATATGGGTATATGTAGAGGGGGGGGGAGGGACTGAGCTCTGTGATATAAAGGGTTTAGATAGAGAGGAGCTGACTCTGGATATAAGGTTTTAAAGATAAGAAGGAGCTGAGCCCCTGTGATATATAGGGGTTATATGTAAGGGAGGAGCTGAGTTGGATACACAGGGATAGAAAAGGGGAAGAAGCGACTCTGGATTAAGGGGAAATGATAGAGGAGAGAAGCTGAGTCTTGGGTATATAGGGAAAATGATAGAGGAGAGAAACTGGCTCGGAATATAGGGTTATATATGGGAGAAAGTGAGCTCTGTGATTAAAGGGGTTTTTTGTAGAGGAGAGAAGCTGACTCTGTATATTAGGGTTTTTATGATAAGGAAGCAGCGAGCTTTGTGTTTTTAGGGTTTATAAAAGGGAGAGAAGCTGACTTGTGATTATAGGGTTATATGATAAGGAGAGGGCTGACTCTGTGATTATGGGTTTTTATAAGAGGAGGGACTGACTCTGTGATATAGAGGGTTATTGATAAGGGGAGGGCTGACTCTGTGAAAATTTGGTTATATTAAGGAAGGACTGAGCTCGTGAACACACGGTTATTGATAGAGGGAGAGAAACTGATCTGTGAATTTTTAGGTTTATGATAAAGAGAAGCGAGCTTGTGATATATAGGGTTTTAATGATAGAGGAGAGAAGGACTCGTGATATATAGGGTTTTTATAAGGAGGAACTGAGCTCTGTATATTAGGGGTTTTATGATAGAGGAAAGCTGAGTCGTATTATGGGTTAATTTAAAAAGAGGAAGGAGTGAGCTCTGTGTTAAAAAGGGTTATTTTGAAGGGGGAAAAAGCGAGCTCTGTATATATGGGGTTTTATGAAGAGGGAGAAGCACTCTGGTATTAGGGTTATTGAAGAGAAGGGGCGAGCTCTGTATATAAAGTTATATGATAGAGGAAGAAAATGGCTCTGTGTTAAAAGGGTTATATATAAGGAGAGACTGAGTCTGTGGTATATAGGGGTTTTAAGATAGAGGGGGGGAGTGTGCTCTGTATATATAGGGTTATATGATAAGGAGCTGAGCTCTGTGATATATATTGGGGGGTTTGGTAAGGAGGGATGAGCTTGTATATATAGGGTTATTGATAGGGAAGAAGCTGACTCTGTGATTTTAAAAGGGTTATAGATAGAGGAAGAAGCTGAGCTTGGGTAAATGGGGGTTTTAAAGATAGAGGAGAGGAGCGTGCCTGTGATATATAGGGTTATATGATAAGGAGCTGACTCTGTGAATATAGGGTTATAGGATAGAGGAGAGGGGTGAGCTCTGTGATATTTTAGGGTTATATGATAGAAGGGAGCTGACTCTGTGGTAATTTGGGTTATATATAGAGGAGAGGGGCGAGGTCTGTGGTATAAAAAATATAAATATATATATATATAATATATATAAATTAATATATAAATATATATAATATAAAAGGGGGCAATAAACCACCTGAGAGATTCGCTTTAAAATAAGTCACCTCCTAACAATGATTTTTTTAGGACTTTGTTCAACTCTTTCTTGGTTAGATTGGTTTATGGACAACTGGGTTATAAAGGTGGAATCACCATTGTTCAAAACTAGTTAAGAAAGTTGGATTTATCCCTTAAAAATTCAGGCTTGGGAAAAAGCTAAGTGAATTTTGGGCTAATTATAAGGAGTAAAACGGGGTTCCAAAAAGCCGGGGGCCCTGGTGCAAAAGTTCAGCTTGGGTTCCCCTACTCCTGGACAATGGCTGTGGACCACTACTATTTCACAACAGGTTCCGTACTCGGCGTGACAGATGTCTGAGCTGTATCATGCCACAGTAAATTATTTCTACTTAAAAGGTTTGTGCAATAGAAGAAAATTTATTGGGAATGGGGCCAGGCGGCGGAAAAAAAAGAAAAAGTTATTTTGCCAAAGTGTTTAACCCTTCCAGCCCCATCCTTCTCCCGTCCTCCTCTAGAAAAAAAAAAATCTTTGTGGGGTAAACAGGAAAAAATTGCAATTGTGCCTTAGTTTTTTGGAGTTAGTCTTTTGTTGAAGTTTACACTGTACAGTTTGACATGTTATCTGAATTCTGCCGGTCAATTCATATACAAGGTCCAAAAAGTACTGCCAGATGATCACTGTGTGTCACCACTGTATAGTGACTAATATCATCATGCTACTGACCAAACCAGTATACCAAGACCAATATTACCAAGAACAACAATATACAAGAACCAAATAATACCGCCATACCCTGACCACATATCACCACAAGATACGTAAAGATACTGAATAAAACCATTATACTAAAACCACTATTGCCATCATTCAGTGACCATACAGTGGTAGATACCAGTGTACACAGGCTCTGCAGACATATGAGTGATTACCATGTTAGTTAGCATCCAGGGACTCACAGATGACATCTTCTCTGACTGAAGTCATTCATTTTCCTTTTCTTCTCCATCTTATCCAGACTTCCACGTTGACTTCTCCTGGCCACAACTCGCCCCTCAGAGTTTAGCACACAAGCATGTTAGACTTCTCACTTTTCCAGCACCTCCCTACCAATTCCTACCTCTGTACAAACTCCCTATCCATAGAATCCCAAATGGTAATAATGTCCCTCTTGGTGCCCCACACAGTAATTGTACCTCAAACAACAAAAGGTAGGAACGCACTCCATATAGTAGGCAGACACCCATGTTAGGCAGATATATAGATGTTAATTTTAGGTAGTTTAGACACTCAAAATTAGTCAGATAAGTAGGCAGACTCTTCATATTAAGTAGGTAAAGTCTCCCTTCAGTATATAGGTATGTAAATCCCTGTTAGGTATATAAGTAAGTAAGCCCTCCTTTGTTAGATAAGCCCCCCATTATAAAGGTAGATAGGCAGGCAACTAGGTAGGTTCACATGAGTTAGCTATACAGGCCCCTCAGTAGGCAGGTAAGTATGTAGGCCTCTCACAGTAGGTAGGTATATTGGTACCCTCAGAATGTAGGTAAATAGCCCCCTCAGTAAGTATAAAGATCTACTCAGTAGGCAATAGAGGTATATAGTCCCTCACTAAGCAATCTCTCAGTGGGTATATAGGCCCCCTCACTGAATAGATAAGTATAAACCTCCCCACAGTAGGTAGGGAGGTATATAGTTCCGCATTAGTTAGCTATAAAGATCTCCTCAGTAGGTAGGTAGGTATACAGGGTCCCCTAGTGTATAGGTTAGTATATAGAGTCCCCCTAGTAGGTAGGTAGGGATATAGGATAGGGCTCCCCCAGAAGGTAGGTAGGAACATAACTCTACTCAATAGCTAGGTAGGTATATAAGGTAGCGCCCCCCCCCCCCCCAGTAAGTAGGTAAGTAGGTAGGAACATAGGTCTCCCCGAAATGGGTGGGCAATAATATATACACACACACACAAATAATATATATATATATATTCCCCCAGTAGGTAGATAGGCATACAGGGCCCCCTATTAGAGATAAAAGATAGTGCCCACCTCTCCCCGTTCCCCCTCCAAACACCTTCTCTTTGAGTCTGGAGCAGGCAGTGTGATGTCACCACGCTGCCTTCTCCAAAAGAACACTTCCGGCATCTACTAAGCCCTGAGCCCAGACTTTGACTTAGGATCTAGTACAGGAAGCAACATGATGATATTATTACATCACACTGCGCTGCTAAACGGCTGTGGTGGGAGGATCCCGGCCATTCTGGCTGAACCGCTGCCTGCACCGATCGATCACGTAGACTCAGATATGCAGCTGTGTGGTGAGGGGGGCCTGTGGGGCACTTAGAGGCACAGTTCCAAGTGAGACTGATGCGGTCAGTGTAGATACACCACTGGTCATGGGGGAGAAGATTGGAAAGTCTGATAGCACCCCCCTCACTGCACCCCTTACAAAAGCTGAGATGCCGCAGTTGGCTGGAGTTATATCCGGTCACGGCTGCTGAAGGCAGGTGTTGGCTGTTGCCAACTAGCACCCACCGTGTGTGGAGCCGGCTTAGCTCCTGAGATTGCTCCATACTTGCTCCCCTTACTGATAAGCAAAGGTGGGCACCCTAGGTGTTTTCCTACCTCTGCCTACTCGTCATCCTTGCTCTGGCCATCACCAGAGTAGTTGTAACTTACCTCTTGCTCAACCCATTCAGAACAAATGCATGCTCGGCTGAAGTGTATAAAGGATTTGCAACAAGAGATATCCAGCAACCGCAGGAAGGACCTCGGGCGTTAGACAGGTAAGTATAAAACCTGACTTGTATTCCATTATTGAAAAAGAAAGGTAGACAACTTCAATAGACAATGGCTAACGCGTTTCGGCTGCTGCCTTAGTCATAGCACACTTAAACTGCGTTTAGATAGCTAGTATAAATGGGGAAAGGAGGAAAAAGGCGTTGACACAAAACAACCAATAACAAACTGGCCACACGTGTATTAAGATATTTGCTGGTTGAACTCTTGACAGCTATATAAGGTGTATGGACAGCCTAAGGCCATGTTCACACAGCTTAAAATGGGAAGTATCTCGCCCCGTATTTCGCGCCGTACTGCACTAAATATGGGGTGAGATACGTCCCAGTCATTACGGTAATCCACAGCTCTCACAGAGAACTCTGGATTACGTCTCCTCTTCCCGCTCACACAATACGGCGAGAGGGGAGAGAAGTGACATGTCAATTATTCACGGCGTATACGCGCCGTGAATACTGAATGTCTATGGGGCCGGCGGGCTGGCGACCCCCCCCCCCAACTCCCGAAAACACGGCGTAATTGCTGGCGAAATACGTCCCACAATTATTGCCGTGTGAACATAGCCTTAGACTTTAAAAGTGAGTAGTCACCATCTCAATGTCCTCTAGGTCCCCAAGGTGGTGGAGTCTCCAGAGCATATGGTGCATATGTACCAACTCTCTCGGACAGTGCGGTAGAATCCCGCAAATAAGGGACACCACTCTCTCCCCCGAAAGAGGTGGTAAACAGCAGCCACTTGTGGTTGCCCCATACTCTGGCCCTGGTGGTAGGTGTAGGTAGGACATGTGGCAAGCAATCTATGAGAGTAGCACACACTGTGGAGGGAATCCTAGTGGTTAACTCTCAGTAACAATAAGCCCCGTCAGGGGTTTGGGACATGTGGTACCTCTTAGATGTTGGAGGGTAAGAGCTACGTCTTGCGTTGGTCATTTCTCTTTCTGATAGAGAAGTCGAGTCGTAAAACACCCAATTAACAGGCAACATCTGGAGGGAGGTTTTGCGAGCGCCCGGGGGCTGATAAACAATCTTTATTGTCATAACTTACACAATATAGAACCGATAATTTACAGGCGCAGGGAAGCCAAATGGCCCCATAAAATTAACGAACGCTGATTTCCTTAATTCCTCACGATTAATCTTCCAGTGGAGTTCTGATGATATGGAGGTCACAATGGAACAAGGACGTGTATGAGGCAGACTCACCTATGTGTTATATCGTTGGCAACGTTTTACTGCTCTTTACTGCAGAAATGGCGCGTAGTATAATGGTGTTCATATATTTTTGTAGCAGTCAGAGCTCTGTTTTGCTGACACAAAGCTCCAGATCTCCAGACATAGATTTAGTGGATAACATTCTGACTTCTTGCATCCACCACTGCACATTGGGGCAGACTTATCAATACTGTCTAACTCTTTGGGCCCTAAGGACACCGTCATTTTTTTTTCTCGTCACTGCTTCCAAAAACCTATAACTTTAACCCCTGTGAGCTGCCGCTTAGCTCTGGGACGCCATCTTGGCCCATCCCTGGGGTTTCTCGCTTTCAGATCGCCGTCCGGGGTAGGACAGTATTGGCACGCTGACACCAGGCTTCTGTTTTAAACTGGTCTCCGACAGTTTTATTGATGCATAAGAATAAAGGTACAGCAAAACAAAACACAAATAAACATGTAGGCCGTCTGGCCACTAACTATACATTTAGAGACATCCTCTCTACCGTAGACTGGATCTAATATCCAGCACCACCAAAACACTACTCACAAGTCCAGTACACGGTAAAAAGGCTTCCCTCAAGCCTCCAGGGGCCAGAGCTCTCACTAGCTCCACTACTGCTCCAGTGCCAGGTAGCAGGCCACGCCCCGGATCACCTGGAGAGACGGGCCTTTTATAGGCCTGGTAAATCCTGGAACTGGAACCAACCTGCCTGGAACGTGGGGAAACGGCCTCCCCACCCAACGCTGGGGACCGCCCCGGGAAAGGCAACCCAATACTACCACATAGCAGCCATACTAACAACAGCGTCAGTAACCCTAGGTTACTGACACTAACTGGTTGCCTTCCCCCACCGAAGCCAGGACTTCGGTGGCACGTATGCCACCTAGTGGCAGCACCATGCGACCACCTATGGTCGTTCTCTGCCACATAATCCTCCCCGCCCTGATAAAGGCCGTGGGTCTTGATCACACTGCACAACCCTTCCTCTGGGGTCAAAGCTTCTACACAGGGCCAATGCCTTCTCTACCTTTTCAGGGTGGAGACAGCCTTGCTCACATACAGCTCGCTGTGGCTCATACCATGCACTAAAACATATGTTGGGCAACCGACCGTTTACTGCCACTTACCACCAGTGGCATAACGCATACATGCTCTGCCACAATGCCACCACCTTCAGCCCACATGCCGACATTCCCAGGGTTACTACTGGCAACCTCATTACCAGCGCCACCAGACCTAGTAGCCTTTTTTCCCCATATAGATTAGTTTTGCCTTGTGCCCATTGGGCAGTTTCCTCACTATTTTGGGTCTCTCAGAAACCCCTGGTTGGACCCAGCAACCCCACTATCTTCACCAGAAGCTGTGATGACAGCACACTTCTCAGGGTCACTATCCACCATGGCCGCTTGGGTTACACCTGAGCCCAAACCTGCTACCTCTTTGTCTGCAGGACTATGAGGAACCCAAAACCTCTCTTCAACACAAGTCCGCGGCCCTCACTGACCATCCCATGCTCCTTAGGGTCAGCTACATTCCTAAATTCTTGGGACCCTGAAGCTTGCCTCTAGTTACTAGCGACATCCCGGGCCCTTTCTTAGTGACCACCTCAGTGGTGATAACTTCCTTTGGACTAGGCTCCACTGTGGCCCCCATAATATGCATGCTAGTAAGTGCAGGGTTCCCACTGCTCCCATTACCTGGCATTTCACTAGTGCCAGAAGACACATTCCCCTGTTCACACCTCCGTTTACCAGCTCTGTCTAGCAGCAGACCCTCTGCAGCAACGTGTGGAGATGTTTCCCGCATATCCCCAATCACCACTCTAAGGGAGAATACTCAAAACCCCTAAACAGGGAGACCTTCTATATCTTGCACATCATCAAGTTCGCACGAGTCAACGGCAGACCTATTTACAAACAGGACACCAATCATAGCAGCCCGGCTAACCTGCTTATGGTTCTCCCACTCAAACACCAAACTGGCTGTGTTCACATTAAGTAACTCACTCATATTCTTAACACCAGTAAGTGTAGCAGATGTCTGACTGCACATGGCCCCCACTTGTAGGTCGCCATATATCACCGGACATAACACCTCTGTGATACGGCTAATATTTTCCTCCATAACTTGGGAAACGTTTTTCAGTTTCCTCAGAACCAGACACCTCTTATCCTCTGAGGAAACCAAATACTCTCACCTGCGCCTCACTGGTGCCTGAGCAAACCCTCTTTTTTCCTCCTTCTAGCAGCTTACTACCATCACTGCAATCCTTATGACCACTGCAGTAAGAGCTGCTGAGAATACAACAATCCTTAGAACATGTCAACTCAACTGCACCCACAGTCCCAGCATGCCTGTTCTCGTCATTCCCTGCAGGGTCACAATCGGGATCCCCACCACAAAGCTCCATCTCTGGAATACCCTGTTCAGAGCTGTAAACAAAATCTGCCTTGGCCCATATTCTCTTTGCATAAACTTTTTCATCATTCCCATCTGCATAATCAGCATGATCATTACATTGCCGTGTCCATTCCCACACTGAAACAGAGACTCTTCACAGAGTATTTGTTCCCCATG
This sequence comes from Phyllomedusa bahiana, assembly GCA_025379985.1. NCBI lineage: Eukaryota > Metazoa > Chordata > Amphibia > Anura > Hylidae > Phyllomedusa > Phyllomedusa bahiana. Next base: position 10,028 of record JAODAL010051934.1, read on the forward strand.
GTCAATAACCACCACACTCATACTCCTAGTCTCCTCATATATGGTAGCAAGCCCTCATATCCAGGGTTGACTTCCCCCCTTTCCCGGCAATGCACCCACCGTGTTCACACCAGGCAACTCAATTACCTTTTCCCCACCAGCAGAGCGCCCCTGATTGCTTCTGGCGACCCCATCAGCTCCGCCGGGAACTGTATTGACAGCACAACTCTCAGGATTGCTATCAACCCCCAGACATACCGCACCTGCACACATTGTGCTATTACCAGCCATAACCACTAGGGGCGCATCTGCAACTTGCACGTTACCATCCCGTACACACAGTGCGCTGGGGTCACGGGTACACACATTTGCTGATTGCAAACCAGACACTTCACACACAGCTGCCTGGCACACAAACACACAAGCTTTTCCAGCAGGAGATGCAGAGGGAACCTTGTTGCTAGGGGCAACCACATTAGCTCCATCCGAGCGTATAGTGGTAACACATTTCTCCAGATGGTCATCCATCACAGAACACCCATCCTCTGCAATACTCCTAGCACTGTTAGCCACGCTCTCTAGGGGCACATTTGAGCTAATCTGCTGTATAGCTGGTGCTGGCATTTCTGCAGCAGCTAATTCACACTCTGCAGTCACTCCACCCATAGCCCTGACAGCAGTGACCTCCAGGGGCAGACCTGAGCTGCTCTCTGCTACAGCACCTCTAGCCGCTTGTTCACACAGGAACGCAGTAGTGACCTCCAGGGGCAGACCTGAGCTGCTCTCTGCTACCGCACCTCTAGCCGCTTGTTCACACAGGAACGCAGTAGTGACCTCCAGGGGCAGACCTGAGCTGCTCTCTGCTTGTTCACACAGGAACGCAGCATTTGGAGCTGACTTTGTGACTCAGCTCCCTTCCGCCTGCTCAGGCTGTGTGACCTGGTCATGGATCACAGGCAGGTTAGCTATGTTATTGACATTTTCAATAAATGGCATTGCATATATGACATAACTATTAAGTTCAGACTTTTCAAGTCCACATCTCACAGTCTCACCACCCTCAGGATTCTTTCCCAAGCCTGGCAGCATGTCTGGGCCTCCATTTTGTACACCCAGGTGAAGTGATACATCCTGGACTTGGCTGACAGTCTCAAAATCCATGTCATAAATAAGTGGAACAGTCTTACCAGGTATGCGGTCTGGGTGCAGTCTGGACCTCTCCTGCTGCCTGTCCCTGTCAGCCATGGGTGGGGCTCCACACACCTGTGACTCCAGGGCTTGGGGCTGCAATCTCTCCGGCCTCCTCCTGAGAGGGCAGTCAGGAGCACTTTCGCCTGCTCCTATGGCACCTCCAACACGGCTCCCTCTGCTGGACGGTGATAGCAGGCTCCTGCTGACGAAATGGGTTGCCCTGGGTAACGGCAGCATCCATCTTTCTCTGCATCTCCACCTGTTCCAAAGTTAACCCCAGACTGGCCAGAATCTTTGCCTTTAGCTTGGGGTAGTCTATGGCTTCCTGCGGGGGCACATCACAGTAGAACCTCTGCATTTTTCCAGTGAGAAATGGCCCCAGGACATCTGCCCACTGCTCGGCTGGCAGTCTTTCACGGACAGCAACCCGCTCGAAGTCTGCAAGGAACGCCACCACATCACCCCCTGCAGCCATCTTCCTCATGGCCTTTCTCACTGACATCCGGGCTCTCAGGTCATCCTCTGCAGTCTTCTTGACGCTGACAGCTTCAGTTAACCTGGCCACCTGCTGAGCCAACAACCTGTTCATATCCTGTAAGACCTCTGTGTGAGCACGCATAGATGCAACATAGGTGCTGGCTTGCTGCTTAGCCATGGTTTGCACCATCTGGACATTTGCTTGCTTGAGGCAGTTTATAAGCTCCTCCATGGTGAAAAATCTTCAGTCTCTTCAGACTCTCTTATTCACCGCACCAACAGTCAGGCCTCCAGCCTTTTACATTCCTCTGTAGCAGTCCTTTGTACTTTTAACTGTGCCAGTTCTTGTGCCAAAAATGCCCTTCGCATCCCTCCACCATATGTGAGCTGCCACTTAGCTCTGGGACGCCATCTTGGCCCATCCCTGGGGTTACTCGCTTTCGGATCGCCGTCCGGGGTAGGACAGTATTGGCACGCTGACACCAGGCTTCTGTTTTAAACTGGTCTCCGCCAGTTTTATTGAGGCATAAGAATAAAGGTACAGCAAAACAAAACACAAATAAACATGTAGGCCGTCTGGCCACTAACTATACATTTAGAGACACCCTCTCTACCGTAGTCTGGATCTAATATCCAGCACCACCAAAACACGTACTCTCAAGTCCAGTACACGGTACAGGCTTCCCTCAAGCCTCCAGGGGGCAAGAGCTCTCACTAACTCCACTACTGCTCCAGTGCCAGGTAGCAGGCCACGCCCCCGGATCACCTGCAGAGACAGGCTTTTTATAGGCCTGGTAAATCCTGGAACTTTCCCCCACCGAAGCCAGGACTTCGGTGGCACGTATGCCACCTAGTGGCAGCACCATGCAACCACCTATGGTCGTTCTGCCACACCCCTTAAAGGGGTTGTCTCACTACAATGATTGGGTTTTAATTAAAATATCTTTAAAAAACAAGCAGCTTTGCAATATATGTTCAATACAGATGTCCTACTGATTTTGAGTTATCCTTGGTAGTAGGAGTGCATCAGCTCCTCAAATCACTATAGCCACCGACCTGTTGATCTTTATCTCACTGGCTGCCAGTGCTGGTGACTCATCTGCTTCTCAATACAGGTCAGAGCACAGAGCCCCTCCCTCACAGTATGAGGCCACTTGTGATGCTTCTGTAGGGGAGGGGGAGGGCTCTGGCTTCTGTGTCTGTGTAGCTGTGCTGCCTGGATTAACCCTGTGGGTGCCTGCTCCCTCCTGCTCTCTACACAGATTGAGAAGAGCAGAGGTGAGGCTGATCTGTGGTCAGTAGGATGTGACAGCAGTGAAGTGTGTTACTATAATCACCATGTGTCTATGGAGCTTTGACTATACTAATAGAACAGATCAGGGGGGCATGTGAACAGTTCATATCCCTTCCTGCTCTGCTGTATTAGTGACACATGGTGATTATAGTAACACACTTCACTGCTGTCCTGTGTCTGTTCTGACAGGGTTTGTTTGTTGTTGCTTGAGATGTCCGTGGAGATTTGTATGCTAAGCAGGGGGTATAGGAACCTTTACATCCCCTCCTGCTCTGCTATTAGCATATACAGCTTCACAGACCTCTTGCTCCATAGCCACTCATAGATCAGCCCACTCCCTGCTGTCTCCTGACTCTGTGGAGAGGAGCAGCAAGAGCTCGGCCACAGCAGCCGCACAGTACAGCTGATCCAGCAGTGAGCAGCAGATCTAGGCAGGCACACACAGGGTTAACTCTGGCAGCAAACCCCCTCGCCCTCTCCCTGCTGTATAGAAGTTACTGCAGTAGGAGGAGAGCTGTCTGTGTGCTGAGGGGAGGGGGGAAGGGGGAGGAAAAGAGGAAGACAAGAAGCACGCCCCTGAATTCAAAAATCCTATGGTGCCAGACACACTGAGGTAGGCTGAAAGTCTGTAGTGAGACAACTCCTTTAAGGACCCTGCGTTTTTTTGTTGTTGACACGTTCGTTTTTCCCTCCTCGCCTTCCCAGAGCCATAACTTTTTTATTTTTCCACATACATAGGCCTATGAGGGCTTTTATTTTGCGGGACAAGATGTACTTTCTATTGGTGTTATTCACTGCACTAGAGAATACACTGGGAAACCACAAAAAAATTCCAAGTGGGACAAATTGTGAAAAAAAAGTACTTTCGCCATGTTTGCGGGTGTTTTGCTTTTATGGCGTTCAATATTTGGTAAATTTAATATGTTCTCTGTATTCTACAGGTTGATACACATCCGACAATACCAAGCATGTAGGGTTTCCGTTATGTTTTAGTACCGTAAAAAATTTCAAACATTTTCTATCTTTGAAATTTGCGCCGCGGCGCCATTTTGTGCGACCAATAACTTTTTTGTACTAACACGTACGGACGTCAGTGAGGGGGCATTTTTTGTGGGCTGAAGTGCACTTTTTATCGCTAGCAGTTTGGAATGCATGCGACTTTTTTGATCACTTTTATTCCAATTTTTAAGTGATGTGAAATGACCAAAAAATGCAGTTGTGGCGTTTGGAATTTTTTTTCTTCTACGGTGTTCAGCGTACGGGATAAATGATGTTATATTTTTATAGATCGGACTTTTTCGGACGCGGCGATACCAAATATGGGGAACTTTTTTATTATTTTATTGTTTTTATTTGTAAAATGGGAAAAGGGGGGTGATTTGAACTCTTAATACTTTTTTTTTGTACTTTAAAACTTAATTTCTTTTTTTTTTTACTGGAACATTGAGTCCCCCTAGGGTGCTTGACCACTAGGGGGCGTGATCGTTAATACAGCCTAATGCATTGCATAGACAATGCATGAGACTGTACCAAGATGGCGGTTTCTCCACTTCCGGCCTGCATCCGGAAGTGGGGCAAACCAGGACATGGCAGCGGTGGGAGCCTTCACAAGGCTTCCTACTGCCATGTCCAGGCATCGGATCACCGCAGCTATGCTGCAGGGACGCTGATCGCCGTGAAGAACGGTGCGCAGCACCGTTCTTCATTCATTCAGACACCGTGGCCATCTTTGCCGCGGCATCTAAAGGGCCCGCCTGCGCTGTAACTGCCGGGTGTTAGCTGCGTTTAGCCGCTAACACCCGCCGGCTGTCTGCCGGGATCGCTCTGCAATCCCCCTGAATAGCCCCTTAGCGACGGGACGTACTCATACATCCAGGGTCTTTAAGGGGTTAAAATTTTTCATTATACAAATCCATATAATGGGGGGGGGGGGGGGGTTAATGAGTTGTTTTGTTAATACCACTTTTTGCAGTGTATATCATCCATTAAAAAAAAAAAATTATTAACTTTTTTTAAGGATAAAAAAACAATTCCACAATTTTAGGAGTTTGGTTGTTTATTGAATTTTTTTCTTTTTGGATAGTTTATTGAAATGTTTTCACAATGTTTAAAATACGAGCTCCAATTATGACTCTGGCATTGTCGCCCGATTTTGCTGCCCCTTTTTAATGAACACACCCTCACTTTTTTAGACCACACCTGAAAAGGGCTCCTTCTCCAATGTAAAAAAAAAATGTTATTTTTATGTAGCGATATTTTAAGAGCCATCTTTTTGTAGCTGTTTTTTTTGTTCGAAGGAGCTGTGTTGGGGCATTTCATTTGCGGGACAAGTTAAAATTTTTTCTGGTAAAAGTTTTTTCTATCAATTTAGATCTTAATGCCTTCAAGCATGTGAGTGTCTCGCCTCTTATAAGCCCTTAGAATCCTCTCTTTGACCGAACCTCAAATTTTCATGTATCTAAAGTAGTAGAAATGCTTTTCCAATAATTCCCATGTTCCCTGTGACCGTTTTTAGTGCTAGTGGAGCCGCTGATATTGGATTGTGTATTTTCCTGTTGCACCTACGCTCATTTTTTTATAAAAAAAATCCATTTGGATGAGCAGCCAAACATTGTATTTAGACTGTGTAACAACACAGAAGGGCGATATACTGTGGATCCTTACAAAGTCAGGGGCCAAAGACAGAGCAAAGAATTAAAAAAAATGAAGGGTGACCTGTAAGAACAGGGCTGCGCCAGTTTTCTGCTGCTTTATAGAGCCCTGCACTATAGATGTACAATGGATGGATGAACAGTCGTGCGCCAAAACTTGACGCATTTTACGCCAAACAAGGCTCTTTTGAATGCGACAAAGATATGTATAAAAGATCTGCTATGTTATGTGATGCAAGGCAGACCACACGCCGGATTCATGAGCCCACGTACGACAGGTTCATACTCACTGTCCCAGTCTTCACTCCTCTGTAGCGATTTCGAGCTGTCGTGTCGGCGCCAATTTAAATACATGTTGCCCTAAATTGCATTGGTGGAAAGAAATGTATCCGAGGCTTATTTTATGTGGTTGTTTTATCTTATGTGATTGGTTTATGAAGTTTGTTACTTTTGAAGGATTTTCTAGAATATTTGATCCTCCAGATTCTGGTCCAACGGAGATGCTGCATCTAATTGTATAGAAATCTATTATGTATGGAGATCCTGAGAATGTGTCCCTGGGGATTTAGAGGCCCTAGAGGTCAGAGAAGGGGTGAGGTCCGCTTTACTCCATGTTAGTTGCCAGCATCTCTCTGCGGGTTTTTCTCCATTTCTGTTAACAAGAGAGGCCCCTGTTCTCAAACAGCGCTGCACCAACAGTGAGGCCCCCCCCCCCCCCAACCCCTGTAAGATGCCCCCTAGCAGTGGAGTAGCAAGGAAGGGGTGGAGGCTGGGGGGATGGTCCACCCCGCTCAGCATACTTGTCAACTCTTCTGGACCCCTGAAATTGTTGGCAGTGTTACCTTGCACCTTACATGTACGGTGCTCAGAGGTTGGATCCACGCAGTCTTCAGCTGGAATCGGGTGTAATGTAGATCCGGGCTCCTGCTGCAGTAGCTTGGAACAGCGCTAGCTCAATCCCCTGTGTGTAACCCCCTAGATGCCACAGTCAGTGACCTCTATAGCATCTAGGTGGTTAACAGAGAGAGGAGGATCCCTCAGTCTGTCACCCCTACAAAACGAACCCCCCCGTGGTGGCCAAAGGCCAAATAATGGCCTCCGGGTATGTAATGTACAGGAGCCTACTGGAGTCTAAGGGCTTGTCCCCATGGCACGGGTTTTCACCCAGTTTTTCAAACGGTTTTTGGTTTTGAAAACCGTATGTAAACTGGGCGACAACTTTTAAAATGGACCTTAATAGAAAACCCAAGCAGCGGTCTCCACTGCACGGGTTTTCCGCTGGGCGGTTTTTTAGACCACTGGCGGTCCGACAAACATTGAACATGTTCATTCTACCGGCCGGTTTTCGGGCGATATATGAACATGTTAATGCGAAGGGGAAGGGCTTCTCTACGCAAACCGCAGAAAAAAGGCGTCACCCTGCGGCCCGAAAACAGTGCAAGTACCGGTCGAGATTTACGACCAGTATTTGTACTGTGCCGTGTGAACGCCCCTAATAGGCTCCCGTCACAGCTAAAGTATAGTAAATATCAATGCAGTAATGTTTTGCTATGTTTTCTTTTTTTTTTTTTTAGTATTTCAGAATGAAAAATTAACAACAAGGAAACCCACAAACTTCCTGATTCCCCAAAAATAAAAAAAGAAAAACTAAAAAAAAAAATGAACAAATGAAAGGTATTGCTTTGTCTGTACCGCTCCCCTCTATAATATAACCATGCTGCCGAATGGGTAGTGGCACAAAAAAAACTGAAAAGAGGATGATAAAATGTATAATACATCAAGGAAACAGACGCAGAAAATTTGTTGTAACACATAGACTGATGTTTATTAGAACAACAACTGATGGACATGTCATCACTAGTATAGATGGTGCGAGTCTGATGTTCGCAGGTAGTGCGACAACGTAGGGAATGGGAATGGGAGGTGTAGTCGGGCAAGTAGGGTGGGCTTCTGGTAGGTGTCAGCACGGTGGAAGGTGCACTTGGTGTAGTCGGCAAGGAGGGGGGGGGCTTCAGGAAGGTGTCAGCACCGTGGAAGGTGCACTTGGTGTAGTCGGCAAGGAGGGGGGGCTTCAGGAAGGTGTCAGCACGGTGGAAGGTGCACTTGGTGTAGTCGGCAAGGAGGGGGGGCTTCAGGAAGGTGTCAGCACAGTGGAAGGTGCACTTGGTGTAGTCGGCAAGGAGGGGGGGCTTCAGGAAGGTGTCAGCACCGTGGAAGGTGCACTTGGTGTAGTCGGCAAGGAGGGGGGGGGGCTTCAGGAAGGTGTCAGCACGGTGGAAGGTGCACTTGGTGTAGTCGGCAAGGAGGGGGGGGCTTCAGGAAGGTGTCAGCACAGTGGAAGGTGCACTTGGTGTAGTCGGCAAGGAGGGGGGGGGCTTCAGGAAGGTGTCACCACGGTGGAAGGTGCACCTGGTGTTACTGCAATGGGCGTCCTATCTTCATATATACTCCCTGTTGTATTCTTCCAGTTCTGGTGGTAATATGTCTGACTGGATGCTGGCATTTCTGTAATCTTTAGCCCAGGCAGGACTCACAAAGCAGATGTTATCATAAGGCTCTTGGTCTATTTCATCTGGGCTGCGTTTTATCACCTCGCTGAACGGCACAGTAACATCTCTGTTCAAATACTGCCTTGGGTCACTCACAGGCAATTGTAACCCAGACCGTGTTCTTCCGGACTCAAGTTCTGCCCAGTTAATGAATGAAAAAAACGGGTGCCGACGGATGTCGCCCTCCACACCCATCCGAGGGGATTCCTGTTTGCACAAAAGCTTTCTTAGGATGTCCGTGCTGTCGGGGTCAAGATCTTCATATATTGGTTCGTCATTAATCACAGCTCTCTCGATCTCTTTCTTCGTTTTCCCCAAAAACGCATCCCTGTTTGTGAGCATCATATACAAGGTCACGCCGAACGCAAACCAGTCCACGCCACGGCCGTAGGGTCTGCCCTCTATGATTTCCGGAGCCATGTAACCCAGCGTGCCACATCTGCCGCTCAACTTGCTGCCTCCGAACACATTATGAACGGCACAACCGAAGTCCGAAATCTTGACGTGTCCCTCTCGGCTTAGGAGGATGTTTGGTGGTTTTAGGTCGCGGTGGACAATCCCCATGGAGTGTAGAAACTGAAGCCCACAAACTATTTCCGCAGCCAAGAACTTAGTGGTTCTGATATCGGCCTTTGTCAGCTTCTCACAGTAGTCACTAAGCGCTCCGCCATCGGCCAGCTCCATCATGTAGAAGACGTAGCTGGTCGTGTGGAAGCTGCCATAGCCATGGATCAGGAAGGGGCACACGTGGGAACGCTGTAGAACGTATTTTTCAGCATGATGGTGTTTTGGTAATTCGGACTTTGATAATACTTTAATTGCCACCTGCTCTTTACGTATGGCATCTGTTGCTAACAATACTTTGCCATAAGCACCTTTTCCAAGTACATGATGGAATCTAAACTTGTCTGCTGTTAAAGGGACAGATACTCTCCTGTGGCTGATGAAGGACATGCTGTGAGATCTCACTTTTACCCTCTGATTAATCTTTTTCCATCCCTTAAGGATTTCTTCTGGTCTATATCTAGCCCTTGTTCCACAACCTCCCTGGGTCTCTTTTGGCCAGTATCCAGCCCTTGCTCCACCACCTCCCTGGGTCTCCTTCGGCAAGTATTCAGCCTTTGCTCCACCACCTCCCGGGATCTCCTTCGGAAAGTATCCAGCCCTTGCTCCACCACCTCCTTGGGTCTCTTTTGGCCAGTATCCAGCCCTTGCTCCACCACCTCCTTGGGTCTCTTTTGGCCAGTATCCAGCCCTTGCTCCACCACCTCCCTGGGTCTCCTTCGGCCAGTATCCAGCCCTTGCTCCACCACCTCCCTGGGTCTCCTTCGGCCAGTATCCAGCCCTTGCTCCACCACCTCCCTGGGTCTCCTTCGGCCAGTATCTAGCCCTTGCTCCACCACCTCCTTGGGTCTCCTTCGGCCAGTATCCAGCCCTTGCTCCACCACCTCCTTGGGTCTCTTTTGGCCAGTATCCAGTCCCTGATCCACCACCTCCTTGGGTCTCTTTTGGCCAGTATCCAGTCCCTGATCCACCACCTTTCTGTAAGTTTTTGATGTTAAACTTACCAGGGGGCCCAAATTTGATTTTCTTCTGAAGATCAACATGTTCTCCATCGTCTTTGCTTTCATCAATGTGCTGGCCTGATCTTTTCCTTTTTGAGGATGTCCCAGGTGTCCCTTTCTTGCCTTGTACATCTGGTGTTCCTCTACAAGCTCCTCTCCTGGCTTTCTTATGAGATGTCCCTCTCTCAGAGTCTTTATCTCTGTTTTCCTCGCCATCCTCCGCCTTCTTCCTTTTGGCTATGCCACCCATACCTCTGGCATCTCTTGTTCTTCCTTCTTGGGGACGGTTGTTGGAAACCTTTTTCCACGGGTTTTTAAATTTCTCCTCTCTCTCTCTTCTCTTCTCCCTGGAACTCATTGTAATCGAGTCCAAAAGATGGTAAAATAATAAATAAAAGTGACGCCAAACTTGCCAATAACACAGCCGTGTCGCGCTAGTTTGAAGTGTCTGGTAAGACTGAGCAATATGGCTCTGGGAACTCTAAAGTTACCTATGTGATGTCACTTATTATTGTGACATCATAGCCAGTGGGAGGAGCCAGCAGTGGTTTGTGATGTCACCGACTTTGTATTCAGTGCAGGAATGTAGGCACTGAATTGTGATGTCATCAGTTCTTAAAGGGAACCTGTCCCATTAAATATGTGAACTTATTGCAACTACTGGCAGCAAGTTACAGAGAATGAAGAGCTGAGCAGATCGATAGATTGTTCTGTGGGGAAAGATTCAGGAGAACTTGTAATATATTCATTTAAATCCCTGCTTATTCTGGGTTAAGGAGTCCAGTGGGCAGTGCTAACAGTGAGTGACAGCTATGTCTTTATGCACACTCATGCAAGGAAGGCAGTCAAATCATTGATAACCCCACCCACTGGACTCCTTAACCCAGAATAAGCAGGGATTTAAATGAATATATTACAAGTTCTCCTGAATCTTTCCCCACAGAACAATACATCAAACTGCTCAGCTCCTCCTGCTCTATAACATTGGGCCCTCAGATCAGAGAGCAGGTTCCCTTTATAATTATATAGAGATCTAACAAAGTCTGTGAATAAGGCCCCGCACGGCCCAATACTGACAAGCAGCAGGAAGGGGCCCAGAAAATCCTCTCCTAATATCTGATGTTATGTCCTAAGTTTTATGCAAAAACAACATTTTCAAAATTCGACCTAAAAAAAACCTCAACAACCCGGATTATTTTCAATTGAGGTCTGTGGTGATGGTTACAATCAGAGAGTCACGGTTTTCAAACACCAAATCTGCATCAAAAACCGACTGAAAACCTTGGCCTGTAGACGACCCGAATAGTCTGTCCCCTCCCGTTGTCCGAATCGGCATAAAAATCCAACTGTAAATGCTTGACGAGTAGCCGGACCCTTAGATATAAAGTCTCTGGTCCCCCCGACCCTGGTGCTGTCACTCCCCGCTCTCTGCCTAATAAGGAAGGCAGATATGGATGGTAACCTAGACACACTTGTGTGCTCTCAGAGCAGATAAAATCTCATATATATATATATGTGTGTGTGTGTGTGTGCATATAAAAATAGTTCGGCTCAGCTGCATGTTTCCCTTTGCACCGTCCATGTGTCACTGTATCCGCACAGAAGGTAAGTCGGCAATATATGAAAGGATCCAGCGGAGTAAAATCCATAGAAATCTTTATTCATCCATAAATTATAATACCGTAAAACTCAGGGAGCGATCACACAGTCGCTCTTATTTCCTGAACAGGGCAATATCAAAAGAGCAATGCATTTAGAAAAAGTCTTCATTTATCGTTCTCTACATATTGAAAGCAAATCATTGTAATGAGAAAACCCCTTTAACTTGCGCATGGCCTGCCGCTGCAGATGGTGCTGCGCTCCAGACATCACCTCGGCCGCTCTGAGGAGGCCCCGGTAGTAGTCTTAGTCTAACCACCACCACAGTTGGTATGTGGGCTCAGCGGGGCTATGATGCCAGGTAATGCCTGAAGTTTTGTCTTTGGCGGTGACTGTTGTCTTGAAGAATTTTGGGGTCTTGTCTTACCTCTTGCTGTTCTCTCACATTCTAGTCCTGGACAACCTGCTGACATTTAACAAAGCATTTCCCTTCGATGTTCAGCCTGTTCCTTTAAGGTAGGTGAAGCCTCTTGTCTGGATATCCATGACCCGTTGCTCTATGCGGCTTTTTTTTTCTAATATTCTCAGCTCCATACAGGACTTTTATTTTTCAGTGTCATCTTAGTTTTGTCAGAATTTGCAGCACTTATAAATCTATTTTTCTTTGTATTAAAGGAATCGTCCAAATTAGAGTAGTTACAAAGAGCGTTTCTTGCTCTGGAGGACCTGCCTGAATTAGGTAGACAACCCATTGATATGAACATGCACGGTGTAATACTTAATTTCTCCTGTGGTGGCGCTGCAAGGAAACCAAACACTTAGGATGACATGCATGATTTTTGGCGCCCAGCGCCACTTTTTTTGCGCACGATGATAGAGTAGAATGCGCCTGAATCTATGAACCTGTTCTACTGCAGGCAGTGTTGGACTGGCCCACTGGAGGAACGGAGGATCCTCCGGGGGGCCCCAGTTCCCACACATATACTGAGTAGTGAGAACGTGCCTGTCATTTGCTTCATTCCCTGAGCTGCTGCTGCCGGATAACTGATCGATCTTCCGGCAGCAGTGAGGAAGGAGGGGGAGGGTCTTCAGGGAGAGGTCCTGCCACAGAGAAGCAGCAGAACGTCTAAGCGCACAGCAGAGCTCAGCGCTCTGCTCTGAAGTAGCTCCGAGGAGGACGGCAGCCACTTAATGTTATCGATAAGCTGGATGCTGCTGCTCTACAGGGCCCGACTCAGGAGAGTTCATGACCCCTGTAGCAGCAGTGAGAAAGGAGGGGGCAGTGTATTTGGGGTCCTGCCACAGAGAAGCAGCAGGATGTCTCAGCATATGGCAGAACTGCTTCAACAGCACAAGTGAGGAGCTACTCCCTAGCGCTCTGCTCAGCTCCGAGGAGGATGACAGCCTGTAATGTTATCAGCATACAGACAACTGTGGCTGGTAAGCTGCAAGCTGTTACTCTACAGGGTCCGAAGAGTTCATGACCCCTGTAGCAGCAGTGAATGGCCCCCAGCCCTCCCCAGAACTGTGAGGAAGAAAAAGTGTGAAGACAGAGATTCTGGCAGGTACAGTGTTAAAGGGGATGTATCGCTTCATCAGTTCGGCTGTTTTCTTGAAGCTTGATTTTCTCAGTTCCTGAAATCCAGGGGCGTTTCTTCGACCCGCAGCAGGGTGTTTCTTAACTGAAGGGGGATGACATCACCCCCCCTTCACTGTTCATGCTCTCTCCCAAGTATGTCCCCCCCCCCTCTCTGATTCCACATGTCACTGTCGTTCATATCACTATGCAGTCTTATTTTGTAATAGCTGTTTACATACCACAGCCCTGCATTCAGTCTCGACAGTCTTCTATGAACTCAGAGCACTGATCTCTTCTCCTCTCACAGCTGGAGTTTTATTACAGTTGAATCCAGTCTTCTATGAACTCATCCAGAGCACAGATCTATCTCCCTTCTATGTTTACACAAGGCACTGAGGTACAATTCTGCTGTTTTCTGATTGTAGAAGCAGCTGCAGTGTCACTGAAGAGCAGCTAGCTTTATAGAGTGAAATTGTTGCCGGCCCCTTACACGCAGGAGCATTAGGCACCGAGGCACAATTCTGCTGTTTTCTGATTCTAGAAACAGCTGCAGTGTTACTGTGCTGCTGCTGGCTGTATAGAGTGAAATTATTATTCTGAGTGAGAGAGGCAGGAATGCACGATCCCGTGAATACAACCGGGGGCTGAACAGAATGTAAATTAGTAGAGCCGTCAGCCAATGAAATGAAAGGAGGTGGGATCTGACCAACACTGGGGAACTGTGTTTACAGAAAACGAAGATAAGGGAGACGTGAAAACAAGACAGCTTTGCAAATGACATCCAATTGCAAAGTTGCTTGTTTTCACAGTCCGCTTATTCTGAAGACCATTTAATGAAATGATACAACCCCTTTAATGTGATGGAGAGTTGTCTGTGTGTAGATTGTGTGCCCAGTGTGTGCTGTATAGGTGCAGAGTGTGTATGTGTGTGCGCTGTACTTCACAGCCGTGTTCCCAGCACAGCTCCTGCAAGCGCCGGGGAGCGGGGGAAACCTCCGCTCCCCGACGCGCATAACCCTTTGATTGCCACAGTTCGTCACCGTAGTGCAATAAAAGAGTTTCCCTGCTCTGTTGGGTGATCGTGACGGCTGCACAGTCAGCCCTGGGGACCTAGAGTAGCCCCAGGGATGTCTCTGTAAGAAGCCAGCGGTCAGGGCAGACTGTGTGCTGCCCTGATCACTGCCTGTATCACACTGATACAGATTATAATGTGTTAGCACATATGGATATGCTAATACATTACTAAGTGTAAAAAAAATGTAAAACAGTTCTCCCTTCATGGGATTTAAAAAAATAAATAAAAGAGTAAAAAAAAAAAAAAAAAAATAATAATAAAAAATAATTGTGCATACATTACACACAAAAAACCCTACACATATCAGGTATCCACGCGACCATAATAACCTGTAGAACTAATCTAACAAGTTATTAAAATGAAATGTGAACGGTGTAAAAAAAAATTGAAAAAAAACTACAAAATTTGAAAAAAAATTGAAAAAAAATCTACAATAATTTATAAGTGAACTTAAACTATTTCCCCAAAAAGTACAACTTGTCCCGAATAAAACGAGGCCTCAAACATCAATAAAAAAGTTACAACTGCTGAAACGCAAGGAGGCAAAAACTGAAAAAATGTGGTGGTCATTAAAGGGGATGTATCGCTTCATCAGTTCGGCTGTTCTCTTAAAGCTTGATTCTCTCAGTTCCTGAAATCCAGAGGCGTTTCTTCCCCTCCCAGAGGGGTGTTTCTTAACTGAAGGGGGATGACATCATCCCCACCCCTTCACTGTTCATGCTCGCTCCCAAGTCAGTCTTTTCAACCACCCCCCTCCACATGTCACTGTGTCGTTCCTCTGCTTTTGCAGTCTTATTTTGTAAGAGCTGTTTACATACCACAGGCCTGCATTCAGTCTTCTATTAACTCAGAGCATTGATCTCTTCTCCTCTCACAGCTGGAGGTTTGTTACAGTTGAGTCCAGTCTTGTATGAACTGATCCAGAGCACAAATCCGTCTCCCTTCTATGTTTACACAAGGCACCGAGGCACTATTCTGCTGTTTTCTAGTTGTAGAAACAGCTGCATTGTCACTGAAGAGCTGGTGGCTGTATAGAGTGAAATTGTTGCCGGCCCCTTACACGGAGGAGCATTAGGCACCGAGGCACAATTCTGCTGTTTTCTGATTATAGAAGCAGCTTCAGTGTCAATGAGGAGCTCCTGGCTGTACAGAGTGAAATTGTTGCTGGCCCCTTATTCTGAGCGAGAGAGGCAGGAATGCACGCTCCCGTGAATAAGACCATTGGCCAAACAGAATGTAAATTAGTAGAGCCGTCAGCCAATGAAATGCAAGGAGATGGGATCCGACCGCCACTGGGAAAAAGTGTTTACACTTGGTAATGTATTAGCATTTTTATGTATGCTAATACAATATAATCTGTGTCAGTGTGACACAGGCAGTGATCAGGGCAGCACGCAGTCTGTCCTGGTCACTGGCTTGATACACAGACAGCCCTGGGGCTACTCTAGGTCCCCAGGGCTGACTGTTCAGCCATTCCCCGGGCTCTGTCCTGTCACCGGGAGTCCTGATCACCCGACAGAGCAGGGGAACCCTTTGATTGTGCTGCAGTGACGATCCGCGGCAATCAAAGAGTTAAAGCACCGGGGAGCGGAGGTTTCGCCCGCTCCCCGGTGCTCGTAGGAGATGTGTAGTACAGCCCCAATCTCAGCGCAGCTGCAGCGCCCGGAGCCGCAAACTCCGATGTCTAAAGTCTGGCGGGCGGTCGTTAAGGAGTTAAAAAGTTTTGTTTTTTTTACCGTTATCCCTGATATAAAAGAAAAAACTATTGTTAATGAAAAGCATAGCTAACTGCGAGATAGTCTAGACACGTACTTAAAAAACCCCAAAAATGCCTGGCAGGAATGGGGTTACCGAATCATCATCAATATTGCTGTTGTCTTTAATTAATTCATAAATTGACTGCACACTCAAAAAGTTTTTTTGTTGCAAAAACACACAAGTAAGTTTTAATAGCAAAATTCACTACAGGCTCCGTTGACAGACTGATTAAATGTGACTATGAGGACGTTTCGGTCCATAGACCTTTCTCAACGAGTCACAATGAAGTAGACTGGAGAAAAGAAGAAGAAAGGGCCGTAGCCCAAATGAATAGGCACCGGCTCCTGATATTCATTTGGGCTACGGACCATTCTTCTTCTTTTCTCCAGTCTACTTCATTGTGACTCGTTGAGAAAGGTCTATGGACCGAAACTCCTCATAGTCCATTTTAATCAGTCTGTCAACGGAGCCTGTAGTGAATTTTGCTATTTAAAACTTACTTGTGTGTTTTGCAACAAAAAAATTTTTGAGTGTGCAGTCAATTTATCTATACCTTGGACTTGTATTTTCTTTCCCTCCAATACACAATTTAC
>JAODAL010051935.1:0-26335 GCA_025379985.1 Phyllomedusa bahiana
GACTAGGTCATCCACTTCCTCCCAGATGACATCTGACAACCCCAGCCAACTGTCGGTGGAAACGTCAGACACAATGGCCCAGGAGCGGGTCAGCGGCCTTCACCTGTCCTCACCCCACCTCTGTTCCATCCGGTTCCCTCAGCCAGAGATCTACTATGTGGTCTGGGCTCAGCACCACTATATAGCGAGGATGAACAATTTGAGGAGGCAGTCAGCAGCTATTTGGGCAGCGAAGAAATGGGTCAATATCCCCCTTTCTTGCAGTAGGCAGCAAAGTATAGAGTTGGAGGTGGCATGGGAGGTCATGTTGTGAGGAGTTCAGCCTCTGCATACCAAACGGGTGTGATGAGACAGCAGTGACGATGAAACACAAATCAATGATGATGTACCCGACCACACTTAGGAGCCGGGTGAAGCAAGGGCTTCACATCGTCAGGAGAAGAGGGCTTTAGCTTGCGCGTCAGGCAGCGGCGCAGCCAGCAAGTGGGTTGTGTGGCCGGGGGTCACCAGGGTTGCAGCAGTGTGAGGTCGGGAGCCAAGCGGCCACAGGGTAAAAAACCCGCTTCGCAGGTCCAAGAAAGTAGCGGCACAGGTGCTCAGTAGTCACTCAGTGCGGAGCGCTGCCGGTAAAATCAGATACTCGTCGGTGTGGCAGTTCTGTGCTAAGACACCGGAGGAGCCGAATATGGGTATATGTAGAATCTGTAGGCAAAAAGTAAAAGCATGGCCAGGGTGCTAATGTTGGCACCACGGCCCTGCGCAACCAATGCAGCTTACCATCCGGTGGGCCGGGGAGAAACGTGGCTCAGATGTGGTGGTCCATCAGCAACAGAACCAGCAGCAGCAGCAGCAGCTCCCAGTGGCACGCATGCCATTGCAGCCAGTCAAGGCTCCACCACCTCTGCAGAAGGGAGCTTTTTCTCTTTGCCATCATCTCCTGGTCCAGATGCTCCTGCTCCTCGCTACTCTTTGGTTTTGCCAGCAGTCTTTTCAGCGAGGCGATTGCAAAGGAGACAACAGTATGCGTCCAACCATTATAAGGTGCAGAAGCTGACCATGCTCCTGTCCAAGTTGTTGGTACTGCAGTCCCTCCCTTTCTAAATGGTGGACTCTGCACCATTCAGAGAACTAATGGCTTGTGCCGAGCCGAGATGGAGAGTTCCAAGCCGTAATTTCATTTTCAAAAAGGCAGTACCAGCACTTCATAAATATGTAGAACAGAAGGTGGGTCAGTCCTTGAGCTTATCGGTTTGTTCCAAGGTGCACGGCAGCGCGGACGTCTGGAGCGGTAACTATGGTCAGGGCCAGTACATGTCCTTTACGGCTCACTGGGTGAATGTGCTTCCGGCCCAGGCACACCAACAACTTGGACAGGAGAGGCCGCTTTCTCCTCCACGTTGTCAAACTGCGGCTCCTGCGCCAATGTCCGCCTCCTCCTCCTCCACCACCACCATCATCTCAGCTTTCAAAAGTACTGCTCCATCATACCACATGTGTAGGGCACAGCGGTGTCACGCAGTTCTACACCTGGCTTGCCTCGGCGAACGAAGTCACACAGGGGAGGAACTGCTCAGCGTCATGCAGCAAGAAATCGATGTGTGGCTTTCTCCGCGCCAACTGCAATTCGGAACCATGGTGACGGACAATGGGAGGAAAATGGTATCCGCGCTGCACCGAGGGGGATGGTCCATTCTCCCTGCATGGCGCATGTCTTCAATCTGATTGTGAAAAGGTTCCTGAAGTCTTCCACCGATCTTCAGAAGATTCTGAAAATGGCCAGGAAACTGTGCATGCACTTCATCCATTCATACAAAGCCAGGAACACCATCCTCGAGTTGCAGCGGCAGAATGGCCTCCCCCAACACACTCTGATATGCGATGTTTCCACCCGTTGGAATTCCAGCCTGCACATGTTTGACCGACTGTATGAACAGAGAAAGGCCATTAACGATTTTTTTGATGATCCAGGCGGACAGGAGTACTCCCCTGTGTAACTTTGATGTCAGCCAGGGGCAGCTCATGCGTGACACCTGCCGTTTGTTGAGGCCATTACCAGCTCCATCAGCAGCAACCTAAGTCTGGAGTCACTGATGAGCAGCTTCTTTCACCTGCCTAGTGAGGAGGGCAGTCGCCAGCAGCAGCAGGAGGACCTGGAGCAGACCCTGAACCAACAGGTGGTGGCCTACTTGAACAGCACTCTGCCACCCCAGTTAGAAGGTCCGCTGGACTACTGGGCAGCCAAACTGGATATGTGGCCGCAACTTGCCGAGTTTGCAGTGGAGAAGCTGTCCTACCCGGCCAGTAGTGTGGCATCAGAGCAGGTGTTCAGTGCGGCGGGGGCCATCGTTACCCCAAGGAGAACCCACTTGTCCACGTGAAATGTGGAACGACTGACCTTTGCCAAGATGAATCAGGCGTGGATCGGCCAGGATTTCCATACACCAATGCCTTAGGCGTCAGACTACATCAGCCATGACGCCTCACCCAAACTGTGAGAAATGAGTCTGGGTTCAAACTACCTGCCTCAACCACTATTCTGAAGCCACCACCCGCCTGATATTACACATCTGCTGACAGTTTCTCCATCTGCCTACCACCATCTTTACCAGGGACTGGTATTGCCACCCACCTCCACACTCTGTCATTGTGCCACTCTGTGGCCTATTCCTGTTTTTGCCACCTCCAGAATGTCATTGTGCCACTGTCTGACCTCATGCTGCTGCTGTGGCTGTGCCGTGATCTACACACTGTGTCATTGTGCCACTCTATGGCCTACTCCTGTTTTTGCCACCTACAGAATTTCATTCTCTGACCTCATGCTGCTGCTACCATCACCTCCACTCTCTGTCATTGTGCCACTCTGTGGCCTACTACTGTTTTACCACCTCCAGAATGTCATTGTGCCACTGTCTGACCTCATGCTACTGCTGTGGCAGCTGCCGTGCCCTACACACTCTGTCATTGTGCCACTGTCTGAGCTCATGCTGCTGCTGTGACTGCTGCCATAACCTACACACTCTGTCATTGTGCCACTCTGTGGCCTATTCCTGTTTTTGCCACATCCAGAATGTCATTGTGCCACTCTCTGACCTCATGCAGCTGCTGTGGCTGTTGCCGTGACCTCCACACTATGTCATTGTGCCACTCTGTGGCCTACTCCTCTTTTTGCCACCTCCAGATTGTTATTGTGCCACTCTCTGACCTCATGCTGCTGTGGCTGCTGCCGTCACCTCCACACTCTGTCACTGATGTTGCCAACTGAGCTCTCAGCTTGTTTTTTTCCAGCTTTCGCTGGCATGACTTTATCAGGCTACATTCCCGCTTCAGTCTTTTAGTCAGTTTTGCCCTCTTAAGTGTGCAGGGAATTTTATAGTGATGCGATTCTAAGAGCGGCGGCAGTTATGTGCGTGTCATACTAAAACACAACATTGTATGAAGACCAAACCAAGCTCCCTCTGCATATTTAAGCATGGCACAATGTTCTACAGCACCCTGCAGGCTCTGTGCAGCCTGGAAATAGCTGTTTTTTAACACGATTCGTCCCGAAGCAATTCCGACCGATACAAATTTTGTCGGAAAATTCGCCGAAGTCACCGAATCGAATTTTTGAGAAATTCGTCCATCTCTAATGAAGACCAAACCAAGCTCCCTCTGCAAATTTAAGCATAGCACAATGTTCTACAGCACCCTACAGTCTCTGTGCAGCCTGGAAATAGCTGTTTTTTAACGCGATTCCTCCCGAAGTAAATCGGAACAAAATGGATTTTGTCGGAAAATTCGGCGAATTCGGCAAACCGAATTTTTGAGAAATTCGCCCATCTCTAATCATAACACAATACAATTAGTTACCTTTAATAAAATACTTTTTGGTACATAGGTAGTGACCTTTATATTACCTTCAATTTTTTTTCTTTAATTATTAATTTGCCACTTATCACCTGGTGTTCAAATTAGTGATTATTATGGTATTTAATGGGGTATGAGCAAAACAGCTTATCTTACAATTTATGTTGGTTATTTAAGTACCAAGAAAACAGGTTATTTACTAAGTGGGTGTCTTAGTAATCTAGGGGAATTCTTACTGTCTTAAGGAATACTAGAAATTAAGTGATGAAATGTTAAAACAATTTATCTCAGTCGTCATACTAATATAAGCAATATGTACCACTTGCAATCAGGAGAATAGGTGGTCTGAATGCTCTTTAGATAAGTAATGAATTTCTATGACCTCTGTTTGGATATTACAAACACTTTCTTTTAAGGTCAACAACTAATTAAATCATTTAACTCTTTGATGCTTTGGCATGAGTTGGACTGCAGAGCAAAGGAAAAGCAGTCAGCAAGTGCTCAGCACCTCTGAAAACACCTTGAAGACTGTTGGAAATCAATTTCAGGTCACTAGCTCTTAATTCTAATTGAGGGAATGCAGAAAGTATGCAAAATTGTCATCAAAGCAAAAAGGGGGCTACTATGAAGAATTTTAAACATAAAACATTATATAGTTTGTTTAAAACATTTTTTATTCACTATCTAATTATATAGTTGATCCTTCACAGTTATTTTTTCTGTCCTTGAATTTATAATAAAAATATGAAAATGAAAAGCAACAACAACAAAAAAAACAGTGGAATGAAAATTTATTTCTAAACATTTGACTGGTATTAAAAGTATGAAGAGACACGCAAAATGCATTGTAATTTCTGAAAAATGCTGTGTATAATTACCTCATAACACTTTCATTTTTCATAAATAGTTAAATGACTTTGTGACTAGTTCATTTTATCTACTGGTTTATAATTGAATGATGCTTTAAACCCTGTCCATATAGAACTAGATGTGCACAATTCTGATAAATGCATTTAACCAGGGAACCGTGTATTATTTGCGGGAAAGAAAAAAAAAAGATATTATGGCTTACATAATAGTGGAACAGTAAGGAGCTGAAAATGGGTATAAGAATAATAAAAAGAAAATAAGTTTAAAAAAACAGTCAAGCAAAGTATAAGCAAAGTTTTTAACTTTTTATGCAGATTGAAAATAAAAAAAATCTTATAAACTGTAAATGGAAATTTAATTGCCTTTTCAGATTGGCATTCAAAAAGTACTTCCTTTCCTAGTAACAGTACATTGTAGAAAGTTTATAAAAGTAGATTAAATGAAAATTTAATCTATCCTGTGCAAGTAAAAAATTAAATTTACTGTTAAAGTTACTAAAATAGAACTGTAAAAAAGTGACCCAATTATTTTAGTAATTAACCTTTTTAAACATCACAATATTATTGTTAGTGGAACCCTGGTTTCACATAAAATGAAATTCTATTTAAAATAAATTTCTACCTTAGAGATAATTTAAGATGCAACACAACATTTTAGCTTATTCTTATGAACATTTATAGCTCTGTGTATCCTCTGTGTGGTATATAGCTGTAGTTGGGCTTATATTTAACTTCTAGAGGGCTTTACTGTACCTTCGTACGTCTCTAAATTACACAAAGGTATGAAAAGTGTTTTTTTTTTCCTTTCTGATGGATAATTAAGAAAAATTAATTAGTGTTGAGCGATTATTATCGACAAAGTTGAAATCGGCACAGTTTTTATGGTGATCGGATTTTTTAGATCATGCGATAATTTAGGTTAAAATCTTTTGCATCATCTATTAAGATCGCGCCATTTTCGGGGTTCCTGTAATTTTGGCGGGCCCGCAAATCAGATTACAGAATGAGCAGGGTGAGATGTGTGTGCAACGTCATGATGGGATGTGTATGGTTGCGATTGGCTGGAAAAATCACTGGCCTCGTTTTACATAAAACAGCGTTTCCTGTTGCCTCATGTCTCTCAGCTCTCAGAGCAAAAGGGGACGTGCGCTCTGCTTGTTCCAAAACAGCTCAGCAAAATTATTAATTTCCCTTCACAAAAACCCTCTACTTTTACTGTGACCTTACAATTTTATTTGATTAAGAGTGGAAGATTTTATATATTTTGGTAAAAATTTTTTAAAGGGAGCATCAGTGAAAATCAGGGGGGGGAGGGGAGGGGGGGGCCCCTGCGGGCGAACACGACAAGCCCTATAAAGAATACGGATAAATTCACCAAACTTAGTGTAGACATTGAATAGTTTTATTATTAACGTTTTCAATTGAAATATTTCCGGATAGGGGCACCCTAAAATTTTGGTTTACACTTTTTCTAGAAATGCGGGTCTCTTTTTTAGGTGCAAAACCCCATTTTTATTATCAGTAACTTTTTCAATGGGTGTTCATTTTCAATTTTGCCCATTCCCCCTTTTGTTATATATCCCCCTTGTACTTAAATTTAGAACCCAGCAAGTCAGCCGGGTTGATAGGTCCCAAAAATTTACCTTGAAATATCCAAATAAATTTCAGATACTGTTTTTTGACTTGGCGCACTACAGTTTTTGTTCATTGAGGCCCCCTTGCACTTAAATGTGAATCCCAAATTTTTTTTGGTCACCACAGGTGAATTGATAGGTCCCAAAAAAAAACCCTTTTATTATCCAAAATACATTACGATCGTTTTTTTTTGCCTTTTGCCAGTCCAATTTGTTGTGAGCCCCTTGCATTTAAAATTTTTGAATCACAATTGTGTATTACCACAAAAAATTTGAAGGTGCCAAAAATACCTTTATTATCCGAATACATTTAGATCGGTTTTTCACTTTGGCGCGGGCCATTTGTTGACTTGATAGATCTATTTTTCATTATATTTAATCCAGCAATTTTTGTTTGTTTTGGGGGTTTTGAGAATAGCTGTATTTCCCGCTTTTAAAAAAAAAAACTTTCCAAAACTCTTCATACCTTCTAAATTTGTATTTTCGAACAGGGAGCGAAATTGGGTGGTAAGCGAGAAAGGGGGGGTAGGACAGGGGTAGAGGTACGAGGAAGGTGCTCCTTCCAGTGCTGGGACAACACGAAATGCCACGGATCATAATTTTTCGGGCCGTAGGCCTGTCATCGCGGGGTCAGGGCCCTGGAATCTCAGTACGAACGGGTTTTCGCCAATCTTCCTTCAGGGTTAATGCAACCTGCTCCACGTCTTACCCCTCGTCCTCCCAGTCACGGCCCAAATTCGTCATCAGATCACCAGCATCCTTTCCAAACATGAAGCAGCCAAAATGTAACTCGTGCCCCACCACGTGGATAATCCTTTTTTGAAGACCTCTTTGATGACAAAATGCTTTTTGGGGTCAGAAGGCAGTTAAAAGATCAAGAGGCCAAAGAGGATGATTTTCTTGCTCGACCCCATTACTGATGCCATCAAGGGAGAAGGAAGCCGGTCAATCGGAAAAAAACCCGGGGCGGGGGGGGCAACGCCTTGCGGGCCCTCTTGCTTGTACCCGCACCCCTGGATGCGAATGTTCAGGCGCCAGTCACCTGTGTTTGAGATGATGAGACGATTTTTGGGGACCCAAACGTTTTTTTTCAAGCAGAATTTGCTTGCGACGTTTCATCCCTGGACAGGGGGGAAGAATGGGTAGTGTCAGAAGGGTTCCCCCAAAAAGGGAGAGGGCGGTGCAGAAGCCGTTTGAATGATTCCCCAGCCACGTCAGCGAAAACCCCCCCCTCCTTGCTTTCCCCGTCAAAAAGGTCCGGACCCTTCTAAAGCCTGGGCCTTTTTTGCCCAAACCCCTCTGTTCACCCGCGATGTCATATGCCCCCTTTTTGTAAAGAAAGTAAGGCAAGAACCCTTAGGGGGTTAACCACCACCAACATTTAGTCACATGGGGAATGCATGAGTTGAAAGGGGGGAAATTTGGGCCAAAAAAAGGGCCAGACCGACCCGGGGCCTCCAACCATGGGGGTCTGTCTCCGCCGCCTCCGCCCCCAAACAAGTTTCCTCGCTCCCCCATTCCTCAGATCATGATCGGGGGAACAGCCTCCGTTCAGCCTCCACCTCGCCAGAGACTACCAAACCAGAGCCCCCCTTCCCCCTTTTCCCCTTTCCCCATTTGACGACCTGCCGTCGCCCGGGGCCATCTAGAGCCGCCTTTGTTTTCCGGGTTGGGGGGCAGGAGAAACATTTTTAACCCCCACCCAAAGAAAAACCTGAAGCGGCATTGCCAGGTTTTTGGGGCCCTTGGAAATTTTTGCCTTTCCGTCTGGTGGACACAGATGGGTTCCGCCATGCATGGCCCCTTCCTCCCCCCCCAATTTCCAAGCCGAGCAGGCATTTCTTTTGCCAGAAAAAAGCCGTCCTGCCCGGCCCACCACGTGTCATCTAAAATTTCAAGCATTGTCTGCATCTGTACCCGGGAAAATCCATCTGACCACCGACACATGGAATATTAAGCAGGAAGGCCGCTATTCTTGTACAGCTCAGGGGGTTGGGGGGGATGCTCGGGGACGGGGGCTCCAGGCTGGGCCACCTCCTCAAAACCCAGGGTGGTCGGGGTTTTTTTCCCCCCCAAAGGGGCCTCTGGTGGCCACGTCCCGAGAAACCAGGCCGGTTGAAATTAATCTGCTTGGGAGACCGCCCCCCCCCAGGTCAGAGGGGGAGGCTCTCCGCAACGAGACCGAGGCTGGCTTGGCCCAAAGAACCGTGCCGGGCAATTTGTGTCGAAAAACGAACAAATCTGCGGCCGACCCTTAAGATTGGGGCTGGAGCACACCCCTTTTGCCTGGCACTGTCAGGAACCTTGTCTCCAAAATTTCTAAAGAGCTCCCCCGGGGGGGACGTTTGCGGGGGGGCTCGAATCTAAGTTGAAACTTCCCCCCGTTCGACCCCTTCATTCCCCCGCCGGCGCGTTTGCACCACTCGGCCTCCCCGTAAACCGCTCATTTTTGACTGGAAACACCGGGAAAATTTCCACCCCCCAAAGCTCCACGATTGTGGCAGCAGCGCAACCATTACGCATAGAAGGACACTGGCCGACAAGCACGGGGGCGGGCCTCGGGGGGGTTGAGCACCCAGAGTGGAGGCAGGTGGGAAGAGCCGCACCTCCTTTGCCCGTTTTTAAGAAACCCCCAAAAGGGCCTGCGGGCAATCCCCTTTTCAGCATGAGCATGTGGGATCTTTGTTCTAACGACGTTGGACCCGAAACAACAGGTCCGCACAAAGGAGGGGGAGCGGCACAGATCGGACCGGACCTTTTTCCACAAAACCCAAAGGGCCCCACGTTTCACAAATTTTAAACGTTTTCGTAGGCAGTGGTTCGGGGCCAAGCTATGCAAGGTGGAATCAGCTCTCGGTGCACATCCAGGGAATCAGGGCTTTTTAAGCGTGCTGGAGGGAGTGGAGTAGAGGAGGAGGGGGAGTAGGGGAGGGGGGGGAGGAAGGGGATTCCAGACACCCATGTTCCCGACGTCCCGCCTTTGGAAAGGTTGGCGGAATTTGAGGCAGATGAGGAAAATCAGTTTGCTAGTGCCCCTCGACCCAAGGTTTTGGGAAAACAAGGGTCCATTCTCACTGAGTGCTTTGGGTGCTCCATTTCCTCCAAAAAGATCCTCGCTTAAGGGCCTCAAAATGAAGAACGTTACTGGGTGGGGCCCCCCTCCCGGGTCACCGGGAAAAAACCAAAACTCAGCACTTTCCTTTACCCACCCAAATAGGAGAAAATGCGGAAATTGAGACCTTGCTGATTGTCAACTGGAGCATCTGTTGCTCTGCTTCACATTCCCCCAAAGTCACGGGGGAACAAAACAGCACGTGACGAAGAGATGCCAAGTAGGCGAGCGGCAGCAGCAGGGAAGGGGGCAGAAGCCTAATGGGGGACCTCTGGGAATCTTTGTTTACCACCTCCCAACGCATCAATGCAGGGCACACACCAAAACACAAAAGGAACACTTTAAAATCATGGGACGACTATCTGCGCTCAACCCCTGTTTTTGTATTTTTCTGGCCCAATAACTTCTGGGTACAAAAATGGACGAATGGCCCAGCTGGCTCGTCACGCCCTAGAGGTGTTGTCCTGCCCAGAGCCGCGTCAATCAGCGGACCTTCAGCACAGCTGGAGGTGTCATTTTGACAACGCATCCGGCCCTTTCCCAGATAATGGTCGTTTGACTTTCATCAAGATGAATCAGGCTAGAACCTGTGTGTTGTTGCCCCCCAATTGCCGAGGGGCACCGATTAGTTGCCGGTCTACTTCAATTCCTCTTTAAAAAGAAATGGTCCTCTAAAAAAAGTTTTTAAAAAGATCATTTGTAAGCAATTTTTATTCTCTTTTTTCCCAAAATTCATTTTGCTGATTTTTTTCTGTTAGGAGACTTAAAAGGTTTTTTGACAAACCTATTCCATTTACTCACTTTATCTAAAAGTTTTGCATTGTCAATGGTTTTGAGGTCAGTTGTGTGAGATACAGCTATAATTAGTCCTTTGGAACAGAAAGTGACTTTAAGTGGCATTTTTCCCTCACAATTTTTAATAGTGGGTGAGAAGTCTATTTATAATTTTTTTTGGGTCATGTAGCTGTAGATAAGCAATAATCATGGTCCTTTGGAACAGAAATAGGCTTCTAAATGGCATTTTTCCCTCACAATTTTTAACAGGGCTGAGAAGTCATTTTTTTTAATTTTTGGGTCATGCGTTTGAAATGCAGCAAAACAGGGCCTATTTTAAAAAAATTTTTTTTTAACAACATTTGTTCTTTACAATTGCAAGAGGGGCCAAGGTGATGGTGCGTAGAAACAGGAATGGTAGGGCACTGTTAATGGGAAAATATTTCAAAAAGACTTTTTTTTGCAAGATCTTTTTAACATAACTTTCAAACCCTGTATTGGGAAAATCATTTAAAAACAATTAAAAAAAGAAAACAAAGACATGGGGGGATTCCATCCCTATTTTAAAAATGTGTTTTTTAGAATTAAACATAAAAAACTTCATGTAAAAATAGCGGTAAAAAAAATTCCCTGAATTGACAAGGGGGGGTACAGGGAAAAATTGACCAGATGTAGGTTTTCGAGGACTGGAGTATGGGGCGCGGCAGGAAAAAAGTACAGAAAAATTTCCTCCCAAGTTAGTAAAAATGAGAAAAGAAAACCCAAAAAAAGGGCAAAATGGGTGGGAAAAGGAGCGTTAACCCCAGATTTTCCAAAATGAAATCAATTGGTCCCACTCATACGGAGGGGGAAAACGCTACCCCGTTTGACTGGTACTGAGGGAAAGGGGGAGTTCTCACACTTCCGCTTCCGCACTCTGCTTCAGCACGACAGTTTTCGTTGCTGCTTCTCGGGGATTTAACCTGCGTTTAAAAATACAACGCACCCGGGCATCACCGCACCCCGTCTCCGGGCCCCGGTCAGCTTGGCACAGGAATTAGCAATTCCTTTTAACTAAAATGGTGGTTGAAAGACTCCCTTTTCCGCACTTTTTTAAACTGTGGGTCAGACAGGTTAAAGGGGCAAGCTCGGACCGGGCAGGGTTTTTGGGCAAAGTCCATTCAACTAAAAAGGTGGGGGTTTAAAACTCCTTTTTCCGGGACTTTTTTTAAACGGTGGTCAGACGGTTTTTAAAGGTCATATCGGTCCCGGACAGTTTTATCAATGTCCAGTTCAACTAAAATGGTGGTTTTAAAACCCTTTTTCTGGCACTTTTAATCGTGGGGCAGGGAGGTTTAAAAGGGCATGCGCGGGGCCATGACAGGGTTTGTCAAAGTCCAGTTCAAATAAAAAAGGGGGTTGAAAGACTCCCTTTTTTTTCCCGGGACTTTTTATCTGGTCAGCGGGTTTGGGGGGTCATGTGTGGCCCAGGACAGGGTAGTCAATGCCATGAAACTAAAATAGTGGTTGAAAGACTCCTTTTTCCGGCACTTTTAAATGTGGGGTCATGCGGGTTTGGGGGGCTCATGGGGTTTCCCAGGACGGGATTTTCAATTCCATTTTAAAGAAAAATGATGTTTCAAATAATACTCCCTTTGGGCACTTTTTAATTTGTGGGGTGATGCAGGTTTAAGGTCATGCTGGGTACAGGATAGGGCAGTGAATAGTCTGTCAGTTTTTCTGTGTTTATTGCCTTATTGTTTTGCCTAAAATGTAGACATACCATTTACGTTGTGGAGTTAATTCCGCTTCTCCACCCCTTTTTGGTGTAAGAATGAAGGTGTTTTTCCTCCCCCCAAGACTTTAAGGTCATGGCGTAATCTGTTATCGACAATGGCTATTGTCATGATAATTGACGATATCGACTATCGATTGAAAACGAATTGACAAAATCGCTCATCAACTAGGAGAACTCTTAACCTTTTCAGGAGCTGCCCAGTTGTTTTAAGGGGTCATCAGCATGCAAGGCAACACATACTGACCTTATTTCCTTGTTTTGGGGCTTGTCCTGTTGGGATCCCTACATTTTATTTTCCACTTTGATTTTGAATATCATTCCAAATCCAGGCCTCTGTGGGATAATAATTTTGATTTTTATTAATCATTTTTTTTTTCTTTTAGCTTTTTTTTTTTGAGCTTTTATATGGCATGCTTTATTCAGCAGATTAAAAAAAATCTTACTACCCTTTAAATGGACTCTGATAAGAGCCTCCTGAAGGCTGCACGCCCCTGGGCCCTGCATGAGGCTGTGGACATTGTTGACATTTTATTTACTGATAATTAGACGTTAGACTGTCTTAAAGCATTTTTTAAATATATTTGTTTAGAAATGCTGTGGCCATATGTTGCATAAAAGTCTATAGTGAAAAATGGAAACAATTCTGGAAACAATGGATTTCTCTTTGTTTAGTTTTTTTAATGTATTGTTTCCCTTTTTTTTGTGTCTGAGGCATATTTTTTTCCAAAAGAAACTTCATTTGGTATCACATTTTCCTTAGATTTTTCCCCAAAATCCTTTCTAAAAATGCCAGAAAAAGTTGCATTTTACAAATTATGAAAAAATGCACTTGTGTAGGCATGGCATATTTCTTTAGATAATTTTTTTCTTTCCTTCAAACCTCCACTGTTTTCTGGCAGTTTTCATATTACACAGCAGGTGATTTAAGGAGGTGTAGCTGAATCACTTGATCTATGAATCACATAATTTGTTCCAGAAAAAAATCACAGGTACTAATACATAAAAATGCCTCAGAGGCACTCATTTACTTTTGTGGTTGAACCAGAAAAGTATCTTAACTCCTTAATGACCGATCACTGTCTTTTGATGATGGCCTGTCTGCAGTGATGCCAAAAGATGTCTCTGCAGACAGAGGGTTTTTGAAGCTCTTACCTCTATAGTGCACTAGGAATAGAGTTGTAGTTAACAGCTCGCTTCCTATAGCAGTCTCTGTAAACACCAGGGAGCATTCAACCCTTTGATTGCCATGGTCTGTGACAGATGCATAGTCAAATGGCATTTCTCTGCTCCATCAGGTCATCAGGACTCCTGGTGACCTGATGGAGCCTGGGCAATGTCTGAACAGTCAGACCTGGGGACCTAGAGTGGCCCCAATGCTGTCTGTATAGCAAGCCTGTGGTAAGGGCACACTGTGTGTTGTATGCAACCTGTGTTATACTAACACAAAATCTAATGTATTAGCATATAGTAGTATGCTAATACATTGCTAAGTGTAAGAAAAGTGTTAAATAATTATCCCTTAATGGGGCTAAATAAAGTAAAAATAAAACATTAAAAAGTATAGGAAAATTAAATAAACAATAAAATGAAAATAATTTTTTTGAAAAAAAATATTGTGCCTACATTACACAAAAACAACAACAACAAAAAATGATAGAAATATCAGGTATCCAGATGACTGTAATAATCTGTTGCAGTAAAGTAACCAGTTACATGTAACCAGTGTGAAATGTGAATGGTGTAAAAAAAACAATGTAATTTTTAAAGTGTGCAAAAAGGTGGCACATGTTTAAGGGCTGGTTCACACGGCTTATTCAAGCCGTAATTGCGGACGATTTCCCGCAATCCGGCTAGAATAAGGGGCGGGATGGGGTCGGAGGCGCAGCTCCTCGGCCCCATAGACATCCGTTATCCACGGCGCGTATTCCACCGGGATAATGTGCATGAGAGACGGAATCCATAGTTCTCTATGAGAACTGTGGATTACCGTAATGGCTGGGACGGATTCCAGCCGTATTGCAGCGCAGTACAGCGCGCAATACGGCTGCAATCCGTGCCCGAAATAAGCCGTGTGAACGGCCCTTAATCCAACATATTGCAGATTCATTTAGTATGAACTTTAGTTGCTTTATGAAACCGTCCATCATGGGCTTGTGGCTTAACAAAAAGTCAGAGTGACTTCACTGGCAAATGTGTGAGGTCATAATGCGACATACTGCGTGAAAGATGCAGCAAAATTCTGGCATAGAAAGCAAGCCAAAAAAAATTTGGTTTAAGAATTAGACATGTCTAAAGCTGTGCAAAATGTATCAATCAGCATGAACTATAGTGATAAATCTGGTGCATATGTAGATTGCCTGTCCAAATCAACTTAGTGAAATATATTGAGAAAACATGCCTGTCTTAATGAGAGGGGCATATGAGTAAAATTTCACAAATTTATTAATATGCATGGACACAGAATGATGACCCAAACTTATTAAATCTTAATAAATTTGACATATCTTTCAGTTTCCGTGCGCATGTCTAAAAAACAAACAAACAAAAAAAACACCTGGGACATGTAGGAGAGTTAAGGCCTGGTTTGGACCACTTTTTGGTGCCAATTTTAGTATTTTTTTTCAGCAGTTTATGGCCACCTCCCAATTGTGCCCAATTGCCCTTTCTGTTTAGTTTTCTCTGCTTGAACCAGAATTTAAGTCTGAGCACTGCAACAATTTTATTAGCTGAGAATTATTTGGCATCTTGCTGTGGCAAACATATTTTTATTTTTCAAGTTTTCCTGACGAAAGCAGTTGACACTCCTGGTTTCACTCAAGCAAATGGGGCGGCAGCATCCTGCATTGTCCATGCTCTTGGATGGCAGTGTAGTATACAGCAGTTTAACCGCTTTGTATTTTTAAACTCCTTTTATATACTAAAGAAGGATTATATGCTGTATTATGAAGTTTTAAACCACTTTCCATTTAAAGTGGTTCACTAATTATTATGTATTCCATGGTATGGGCATGTTCTGAGGTGCCACCAGAATATTTTTGGATTTTTCTTCTTTCACTGTATACTGTTTTCAACATGTGTTTATAAATTACAGGATTTTATGACATCAAAGGACTCATCATATCTTGTATGGATCTAATTTACAGATAGCCTGGGAGTAGAGGAATTTAGAGGGAAAAATAGAGGTGCAAAGACACACAGTTTGTGGGAGTCTTGACCACTGTTCTGCAGCTTAGTTTCAGGGTGTTTGCAATTTTCTTATAGCCTAGGCCATCTTCATGTAGAGTAACAATTCTTTTTTTCCAGATCCTCAGATAGATTTTTGTCATGAGATGCTATGTTGAACTTCCGGGACCGTATGAAGAATTAAGAGCGAAACACTAAATTAAAAACCTGTTTACATTACACCTGGGGCCCTTGAAAACACTAACGGTCCATGCCCAGGGAGGAAAAATGCCAAATTGCACACAATTTGTCATTTTCACTGAGGAGTGTACTCACTTTTATTGCCAGCGGTTAAACCATTGATGACTGTGTGTTGAGTTATTTTGAGGGCACACCAAATTCATACTATTATCCAAGCTGTACACTGACTACTTTGGATTCTGTAAAACTATCATATCTTCAGTGTTGTCACATGAAAAAATATCATACAATATTTACAAAAATGAGAGGGATGTACTCACTTTTGTGAGATACTGTAGCTTTAAAATAATATCCATAGGTGTTGCTAGAAGATGAACCTTACATAACAGCATTGTCAAATGTTCATTTAAAGAAGACATATACAACAACAAAAAACTTAGTGGGGCATGTAGTAAAACTGTTTAGGTCTAAGACTTTCTTTGTTGACCATAGCAACTAATCAGAGCTCCCTTTTAATTTTTTCAGAACACTATATTAAATGGAAGGGGAGCTCTGATTGGTTGCTGTGGTCAACAAAGTGAGTCTTAGACCTAGAGAGCCCTTACAATAATAAAAAATAACGTATTTATATATCTATAATAAAACAAATATGGTGCTCTCAAAACAGAAATTCAAAATAAACGAGTGTCAGCGGACCTAGTTATGAGCAGGACAAAAATGTATGGATTGTATGTGACATTTTCTTGCTTTTTAATTTAGAGGAGTGCTGCAACTTTTTACCCAATATCTATCTATCTATCTATCTATCTATCTATCTATCTATCTATCTATCTATCTATCTATCTATCTATCTATCTATCAATCTGTCTGTCTGTCTATATATGTGTGTATTTGTACAAAACATAGCAAGCATTATAATCCTAATCAGAATGATAATATTGATCAAACTAAATTGTCTACTCATACCCTAAACAGAAAATTCACAGGTTAATCTAGAGAAATGTGTTAAAATCATATGGGTCAGAGTGTTTAATTTATACTTACAATTCACCTCTATTCTTTTTTTTAAGCTTTAGAACTTGTGTATACATCGAAATTTGTTCATTCTGAATAATAGAGACATATGAGAAATCACATGAATACTGTGCTTATTGTAACCAGTGGTTACCATATATTAAATTTACTGTATTCTTATTAACAAAGGGATACATTGTGAGTTGTACATCCCACACATTGGAGACCAGAAATACATTCCATAAGATAAATATCATCACCACATTACAAGTGATAAAACAGCTTAAAAAAGGAAAATTTTTAAAGATTCCCCAGGGACAGAACTGCAGAACATTTTGGTTCGATTTCTAATGTGTGACTGAAAAATTTTGAGCACTTGTAAAGCTATCCTTTGTACCAAATGGTATAAAGATATTAGAGTACATTTACAATTGCTGTCTAAAACCTAGAGATAAATGTATTAAAAAGGCTTTAAATAATTCTGTCATATTAAGAAATGCACATCACAAGGCATTATGGGAAAGGTGCTGAGTAGATATAACAAATCATCAATTCACGTTTGACCTACTGAGTCGTGAGAAAGCAAAAGGGATATTAGCCAAGCCAGTATCACCATTCCTCATACAGTGCTGTTTCAGGATTGTTGTTCCTCATCAGTGCAGAGCAGAGCGATACTGGCTGGCTGGGTGGGAGGCAATGAGTTGCTCAGAAAGGGGAACATCTTTCCTTGAGGAGCGAACCATACGGTGTCTAGAGTTTTTAGCTTTTTGCCCTCTACTAAGCATCTGCATATCACCTCATGGAGAGATGTTACCCTGTCTGAGCCACTCATTGCCTCCCACCCACCCAGCCAGTATTGTTCTGCTCTGCACTAAGGGGAAAACAAAAATCCCGAAACAGCACTGAATGCGAGATTTGAAACGGCTTGGCTAAAAAAATTTTTTGTTTTCAAGACTCAATGGGTCAAAACCCAAATTTGGGAGGATTTTTTTTACATCCAAAAAGGGGGCTTTCTAGTTTCCCTCCCCCTTTTCCCCAAATGCTTGTGATATGAAATGTTTAAGTAAGGACAAAAGGGGCAATTAAAAAGGCAATTCAAACTTTTACCCACTTAGGTGCTCCCCCCAAGGGAAAGAGAGTTCCCCTTTCTAAAAATGCAACGGGAATAAGAAAAATCAAATGAAAAAGGGGTTTAAAAACCCCTTAAAGACATTAAAAGACAAAAAGGGGGCCCCCCACTGTCCAAAAGCCAGAAGCTTCTGGGTTTGTAAATTGTCCCCCACCCCTTTGGCAAATTCCAAAATGCAGGGCCTGGCTTTGTTAAATTTAACAGTTGAATAACAAGGCAGTGAAAACATTTTATTACTGTTTATACCTTTGCCCAAAAGCGATTTTTTAATAAAACCTCAATTAGGGGACAAGAAGAAAAAAAAGAAAAAGTAAAAAAAACACACACACAAAATAAAAAAAAAAACACTCCCCCCTTGTCCCCCCACAATGAATGTTTAACAATAAAAAAAAAAACAACACTGGAATCGCAATTTTTAAAAACCCAACCTAAGCTATAAAGCTGTTCTGGCATTTAACTTGTGCAATGAAGGAAGTAAAAAGAAAAAAAAAAAAATGGCAGAACTGCCATTGCTCATCCCACTGCACATAAAATGGAATAAAAAGCAATCCAAAGTTAGATTGACCCGCAAAAAAGCTCTTACACAGCTCTGTAAACAAAATACAGTGATGCACAAAACATTGTTTTAAAACCAATAAAACACTTTTTTGAAAGCAAAAAACAGTATTAATTGAGTACTATCAGAATTGTACCCAACCCACATATTTAGGGGTTTTAAAAAGAAAAAATTTTTCCCCGGGAATTGCAAAGTTTTTGGTTCAATCCCACTTTACATAAAAATTTTGGGGTAAAAAGTTTTTTCCCCCTTTTTCTAAATTTTTTAAAACATTTTGATTTTTTGCCCACACTCAAATGTTTTAGATTACCAAACACATTTAAATATTAGAAAACATAGCACAAGTAAACAAAAATGCAATTTTTAAATGAAGGCTTTTATTGTTAATGGAAAAAGTAGACTTTCCAAAAATTTATCAACAGGATGAGAAATCATCTACTCACAAAAAATCAACCAACCCAATTTAGACAAACAGTGCATACACTATGTCTTATATAAAGAGAGAGTAAAAAATGGGGTACAATGAGAACAAATAATAATAGAAAATCTTTTCACTCTATCTGTCCCTATTTTACACCACATACCCTCAAAAGGCCCTTCACGGGGTTTACTCCCCCCAAATTTAGGATGAAAATTTAAACTGGCCTCAATCCTCTGTAATCTTTGGTCTAGATACATAGGACAACTTGTATGATTTTTTGCACCCATTTTGTTAATTTTTTTGGGCCTCTTTAAGTAACAAAGAATGCGTCTAAATTTAAAGGGGATGGGCAAATTTTCCCCAAAAATTAAAATTCGCCGATTCCCCAAAAATTTAGTGAAAAAATTTTTTTCGTTCCGAAATATGCAAAAACCCAGGGGGAGTTTGGGTTTGGGGGTTTTCCATAAAAAAATTGTTTTTAATTTTTTGGGAATGACGGCAAAAAAAACAAGCGGGAGGGCTAAATCCTACCACAATCAAAGAACACAATAGTGGGTTTTCCTGGAGAGGGCACAGGTCTCAGCACAGTAAGGGGACGCAAGAAAGGGGTCACTCTATGGGGTTTAATTTTTAAAACCCTCACAGAATAACAAACCTTTCGTTAAACGCGATCCCCATGTAGGGGCCCCCCCGAATGAGTGAAGGGGTTTGTAGGCAGAAATTTTGCATTGACTCCCCTGACCCTTTTTCCCCTTCCTTTTTTTTCCATCATTTGCCCCGTTTTAAATTTCTGTCAAAAAACCCATCAGTATGCTAAACCCAAAAAACCCAAACAGGAGTTAAATTCCAAAACAGGTTTTACCAGAAAATGGGATATTTGCATTTTTCGGGTTTTCTGTATCCACTCCTTTTTTGGGCTATCAATCCGAGCTTTTCTTTTCTTCTACAGATGAAAAAAAGGGGAAAAACCAAACAAAGGGGCAATGTCTAGAGTGATGAATTGGGGAAAACAAAAATTAGGAAACCACAGGGTTTTCGAGTGAGACAGCGGCCCATTTGGGCAGAAGCAGGAGTAGGCCACAGAGTGGCACTTTGAAAAATTCGGGAGGGCAGAAAACATAAAGGAGCCCACAAAAATGGCACAATGACACAAAGTGGAGGTTTACCAACAACAGCAGCAGCAGCAGCATGTGGTTTAAGAGTGGCACAATGGGCAAATTCTGGAGGTGGCAGCAAAATCAGGAGCCCCCAGAGTGGCACAAACCCAAGTATTTGGGGGGGCCCCAACATCGGAAACCTACAGAGGGGCATAATGACAAGTGGGGAGGTGACGGGAGCAGCAACACAGCAAACCCGAGGACGGGGTGGCACAAAGACAGAATTTTGGAGGTGGGGGGGGCAATACCATTTCCCGGTAAAAATGGTGGGAAGGGAGATGGAGCAACTGGGGGGCAGATGTGTGGCAAAAAATCAGAATAGTTGTGAGGGAGGTATTTTGAATCCAATTTATTTTTCAAAGTTTTGGGGAGGCGTCATGGCTGATCTAATCTGAAGTTTTTTTTTGAGTTTCTTAGTTCACATTTTTGATCAAAACTGCTTAATCCACCTTCGAAACATCAACTGGAAAGCAGCAAAGGCAGGTGGTCCTACACTAATTTTTTACTTTTTCCTTTACTCTGTTTTAACCCTTCCCCAAAATTCAGGGAGTGAAGGCACCAACTTCTGAACACACTGCTTCACATTTTTGATTAAAATTGCTTAATCCACCTCTGAAACATCAACTGGAAAGCAGGAAAGGCAGGTGGTCCTACACAATTTTTTACTTCTCCTTTGGGCTTGTTCAGAAATTTCCCAAATTCAGGGAGGAAGGCACCAACTTTTGAAAACACTGCACTATTTAAAAACCTGTGGGAAGGGGGGTGGAGTTCAAAAAAAAAAAAATTTGGGGGGTACCACTTCCCCATTTTAAAAACTAGAAAAAAAAAAAACCCTTTTTCAAAATAAAAAAAAAAAATTTTTTAAAAAAATATCATACTTGGCACACTGGGGGCCCGGGGTTTAATATACATACATATTCAAATATCAAAGGCAAAACCTTTAAAATAAAAACCAAACAAAGTGGACCCTAGGGGAAAATTTTTTTAAAAAAATTTTTGCTGTCAGGAAATATTTAAAAAAATTTTTTATTTCTTAGTTCACCCCTTTTCGATCAAAACTGGGTTAAACCACCTCCAAAACTCAACGGGACTCAAAAGGCCCGGGGGTCCAAAAATATTGTTTTCCTCTCCTGGACCTGGGTTTAGGGTTCCATACTTCAGGGAAATGAAGGCCCCCAACTTTTGAACCACTGCACTGATTTAAAAAACCCGTGAAGGGGTGGAGGCAAAAAACCAAAATGGAGGCAGCCCCTCCCCCCATAAAAGACTAGAAACAATATAAGGTTTTGGGACATCAAAAAAAAATTTTTTTAAAAAAATGAGCATAGGGGCACCCCTGTTGGGGTTTTTTAAAAATACATAAATATTCCCAAAAAACTGGCAAAAACTATAAATAAGAAAATATTATCCAAAAAAGCAAAATGCTTTTTTCAAAAGTTCCTATGTCCCTTTTCATAGTTTCTCTAGTTTATAGTGTGCCACTGATATTTGAATATGTATGTATATTACAGCCACACCAGTGTGCACTTATGCTCATTTTTTTCAATTTTTTTTTTGATGTGCAAACCCATATATTGTTTCTGATCTAATCCAATGCATAAGACATTGGTGTGTGGAAATCCATGCCGATCAACACCTGATTCATCTTGACAAAGGTCAGTCGCTCCACATTTCCGGTGGACAAGCGGATTCTCCTTGGGGTAACGCTGTCCCCCACCTCACTGAACACCCGCTCTGATGCCACACTAGTGGCCGGGCAGGACAGCTTCTCCACTGCAAACTCGGCAAGTTGCGGCAACACATCCAGTTTGTCTGCCCAGTAGTCCAGCGGATCTTCTACCTGGGGTGGCAGAGTGCTGTCCAAGTAGGCCACCACCTGTTGGTTCAGGGTCTGCTCAAGGTCCTGCTGCTGCTGGTGGCTACCCTCCTCACTAGGCGGGTGAAGGAAGCCACTCATCAACGACTCCAGACTGCCGTGGCAGTGGTACGTGAGCGATGAGGAACCCCTCGGTCAGACCTGTCAGAGGATGGACGATGGCGCACATAGGAAGTGGCCAACTGACTACAGAGGATTTCTCTATAGTACTTGAGTTTGTCCTCCCTCTCGGCAGCTGGAAAAAAGGCACCCATTTTGGACCGGTAGCGAGGGTCCAAGAGGGTGGAAAGCCAGAAGTCATCCCTCTGCCGGATGGTGACTATTCGGCTGTCACTAGCCAGGCAAATCAGCATGCTGCGGGCCATCTGCGCAAGTGACTCTGAGGGACTCCCTGCCTCCACTCTATACTGCCACGGTGCTTGGGGGTCATCTGCCTCGTCTTCTTCATCTCCATCTACCTCCTCCGGCTTCTCCTGCTCCTCCTCTCTAGTGTTGAGCGATTGCGTTGGCTATCGAGATCGATCGATAGTCGATAGTCGGCCGCTATCGATAAGGTTTTTCGATAGTGAGCGTCGATTATGAGCGATGACCATTAAAGTCTATGGGAGAGCAACAACACCTTCATTATTACACCCAAACAAGGCTGGAGAAGCTGAAATTAACATCCACAACAGTCAAATGGATACGTAGCTACATCATAGGCAACGCACTTAGGTTATAAAAGTCACAGAAAAAATGTCACAGACCATTCACTATCCCTGTCTTGTACCACAGCTTGACCCTTAAACCTGCATCACCCACAAATTGAAAAGTGCCAGAAGGCAGTATGATTTGAACCACCATCTTACTTGAACTGGACATTGAATACCCTTTTCCCCGGGGCCCAAACAGCATGACCCCCAAACCTGCATGACCCCCACTTTTAAAAAAAGTCCCGGGGAAAAAAGGGTTTTTTCATCCAACCATTTTTTTTTCACTGGACTTTGGGCTATACCTGCCCGGGGCCACAGCATACCCAGGGCCGGATTTTTCCAGTGGGTGGGGTTTGAGACCCCAAGGTGGCGCCCGTAAATCTATTAAAAAAAGCGGGTTTTAAACCCCCGGGATGACGAGCAACAAAAAATGCGTGCTGAAGCAGAGTGCGGAAGCGGGAAGTGTGAGAACTCCAGCCTTCCTCTGTACACAGTCAAATTACCGGGGTTTGGGGCTTTGTCCTCCGTAGAGTGTGGAAAAATTGAGTTTTACTTTGGAAAAATACTGGGGGTTTAAAGGGCCCCTGTTACACCCAGGGGCCTTTATCTTGGAATTTTTTTTCTCATTTTTAATTCATGTGCTGGAGGAAATGGTCTTGAAATTTTTTTTCTCTGCCCGTGTTTCCAAATACCCCTTGTCTTAAATTTAACCTACTCTGGTCAATTTTTCCTGTACCCCCCCTTGTACAATTAAAAGGGGAAAATTTTTTTTTAACGCTATTTTGTACATGCAATTTTTTTTGGGTTATTTTTAATTTATAAAACAACTTTTTTAAAAAATTGGATGGAAAAAAACCGGTCTTTGGTTTTTTTTTTTTTTCATTTTTATTAAAGGGGTTTGTCCAATACAGGGATTGATAGCTATTTTTAAAGATCTTGCAAAAAAAAGTCATTTTGGGAATTAGGTGTCCTTTAAAGCAGTGTCCCTCCCTATTCCTGTTTCTGACGGGGCACCATCCCCCTTGAGCCACTCTCCCCAATTGTAAAGAAAAAAATGTCTGTTAGAAAAAAATTTTTTTTAAGAATGGGAAACCTTTTTTGTTTTGCTGCAGGGTCACACCCAAAAGGGGCCCCCAAAAAATTAAAAATATGCCCCTTGACCCACTTTGGCCCAATCGGAAGAACAAATGTCTTTTTAGAAAAAAACATTTTTTGGGTTTAGGGAACCGCTAGTTTAGTGCATGTCACAGAAAAATTCCCCCCCAAAAATTTCCCAAAAGAAATGACCCATGACCCAATTTTAAAAATTTTTGAAGAACAAAGGGTTTTTTTTTGAAAAACATTTTTTGAATAGGCCCCTGTTTTATTGCTGAATTTCAAAAGCAAAATGCCCCAAAAATTCAAAGCAGGGACCTTGACCCAATTTGGTAAAATTGTGAAGAAAAAAATGTCTGTTAGAAAAAAAAAAAAATTTTTAATAGGCCCTGTTAGTATTTTTGGCTTTTCAAAGCAGCATGACCAAAAAAAATTAAAAAATGACTTCTCCCCCATTTTAAAAAATTGTGGGGGGAGAAATCCCACTTAGAAGCCCCCTT
Organism: Phyllomedusa bahiana; assembly: GCA_025379985.1. Lineage (NCBI taxonomy): Eukaryota > Metazoa > Chordata > Amphibia > Anura > Hylidae > Phyllomedusa > Phyllomedusa bahiana. The sequence continues at coordinate 23,816 of JAODAL010051935.1, forward strand.
TTCTGTTCCAAAGGCCCAGGGATTATTGCTGTATCTCACACCCTACTGCCCCAAAAAAAAAATTAAAAATTTAAAACTTTTTTAAACCCCACTTTTAAAAAATTGTGAGGGAGAAATCCCAAACTTAAAAAGCCCATTTCTTTTCCCAAAAGGACCAAAATTTATGGCTGTATTTTTACGGGCAACATGACCTAAAAAATATTGAAAATGCGATAACTTCTTAAGATAAAGTGAGTAAAGGGAAATTACGGTGTTGTCATAAAAACCTTGCTGTCTTTTACATTTCCTACGCAAAACCAGCAAAAAAGAACTGTTGGGAAAAAAAAGAATAAAAAATTTCAGTAAGGGGAAAAAATCATTTTAAAAAAAAAGTTTTAAGAGGACCCTTTTTCTGTTTTGAAAAGGAAAGTGAAAATAGACCGGCAAAATAAACGGTAAAAATCGGCAATTGGGGCCACAAAAACATCAGAAATCCATGCGGGTTTCATCTTGATGAAGTCAAACGATCCACATTATCTGTGGAAAGCCGGATGCGTTTGTCTGTAATGACTCCTCCGCAGTGCTGAAGGGTCCGCTCAGATATGACGCTGGTGCGGGGCAGGAAAAACACCTCTATGGCGTGACGAGCCAGCTCGGGCCATTCATCCATTTTGGATACCCAGAGTCTATTGGGTCCGGAAAAAACATGCAAAAAACATCGGTGTTGAGACGCAGATAGTTGTGCCACCATGATTTTAAAGCTGATTCTGTGTGTTGGATGTGTTGGATTGCATGCAATGGTGAGGGGGTAAACAAAGATTGCCAGAGGTCACCATTAGGCTTCTCCCACTTCCCTGCTGCTGCCGTACGCCTACTTGGCACTCTACTGCTGTCACGTCGCTGATGTTGTTCCACCGTGACATTTGGGGAACGTGAAGCAGATGCAAACAGATGTCTCCAGTTGATCAATCAGCAAGGTCTCCATTTCCTGCATTTTATCTCTATTTGGGTGGGTGGAAGGAAGTGTGGTTTTGTTTTGTACCGGGGACCCAGGAGGGTGGCCACCCAGTAACTCGTGTTTATTTGGTTGGCCTTAATCCCGAGGATCATGTTGGAGGAAATGGAGCACCCCAAGCACTCATGTGAGAGATGGAGCCTTGATTTCCAAGCCTCGGGGTCGAGGGGCACAAAGCAAATGATCTTCCTCATCTTCCTCCTCCGCCTCAAATTGGGCGCCAACCTCTTTCCATGGCAGGGACGTCGGTAACGTCGGTGTCTAGGAATACTTTCCTCTCCTCCTCCTCCGCTGCCTTCCGGCACAGCTTCAACACAGCCCTGACTTGCCTGAGTGATGCACCCTGAGAGCGGATGCGCCACCTTGCACTGGGCTCGGGGACCTGAACAACTGCCTAATGAAGACGATGAAATTGTGAAATGTCGGGCCTTGTGGATTCGACAGAGAGAAAGTCTCCGTGTCCGCATCTTGTCCGTCTGCACCTCCGTCGCTGGCGGGACCTGTTGTTTCAGAGTGTCCAACGATTTGTTCCAGAACTAAGATCACCACAATGCTCATGCTGACAGCGCATTGTCCGCCCTGACCATTTTGGTGGCTTCTTCAAAAAATGGAAGGATGGTGCAGAGCTCTTTCCCCTGCCTCCACTCTCAGTGGTTCAACACCCCGAGGTCCCCTACCGCTGCTTGTCAGGCCATGTGTCACTTGTACTGCGTAATTTGGGATTGCGCTGCTGCAGAATCGTGGAGCATTTTGGAGGGTGGATTTCCAGGTGTTGCCACGTCAAATTAGACGGTTGACGGGGAGGCCGAGTGACGCTGCAACGCAGCCAGGCGGGACAAGCAGGGTGCGAACGACGGAAGTGCGAATCGACCTCGAGCCTTCTTCAGCAGGCAGTCCAGACCCGGGAAGCTCTTTAGAAATTTCTGGGACGACAAGGTTCATGACATGTGCCAGGCAAGGGATGTGCTCCAGCCTACCGATCTTAAGGGCGGCCAGCAGATTTCGCCCGTTATCGCCCCACCACCTTGCCTGGCACCCAAAATTCTTTTTCACCAGCCAGCGCTCAGTCTCGTTGCTTAGAGCCGTCCACAGCTCCTGACCTGTGTGTGGACGGTCTCCAAGGCAGATTAATTTCAACCCCGGCCTGGTGTCTCTGGGAGTGATGCCAAATGAGGACCTTGGGGGAAAGAGGGCCTTGCACCATTCCTGCGGTTTTGAAGAGCGTGCGCCCAGCCTGAGAGCCACCGTCACCCCAGGGGACATCCACCCAGCTCACCCAGTGAGCTGTCACAGAGTATGCGGCCTTGGCCGTTTGCTTACTGTCCATGTGTCGGTGGTGAGATGGACTTTTCCGGACCAGATGCAGACAACGCGCTTGAAATTTTAGATCAATTTAAAAAAAAAGTTGTCCCGCTCAATCAAAACGGTGGAAAAAATAAAATTTTTTTTTATACACTTTCTTTTAAAGCGAAAAGACTGTAGACAAAACATCTTACTGCGTGAACACCTAACGCGTTTCGGGGAAA
>JAODAL010051936.1:0-26335 GCA_025379985.1 Phyllomedusa bahiana
GAAGAAGGAGTGGAGGCCGAAGAAACACCGGCGCGAGACGAGGCAGACGACGTGTTTGGGTTGGTACACGCTCTTGACGGAGCTCCTCACGTCTCTCCGAAAAAAAAGATATCAATCCGGGTAGCCACATGGATTCCCAGGTGGAAAGGGCATCCTTAATCTGGCTGTAGAGGCCCTTCTTGAACGTGGCGCATAATGCTGCATCGTTCCATGCCAGCTCGGAAGCTAGAGTGCGGAATTGCACGGCGTAGTCTCCTACGGAGGAGTTCCCTTGCTGGAGGTTCAGCAACGCGGTCTCCGCTGAGGATGCGCGGGCGGGTTCCTTGAACACACTTCGGAACTCCTGAAGAAAAGTACCCAGGTCAGCCGTGACGGGGTCGTCTCGGTCCCAAAGTGGAGTCGCCCAGGCTAGGGCTTTCCCAGAAAGCAGACTGACCACGAAGGCCACCTTAGACCTTTCTGACGGGAACTGTCCGGCCATGAGTTCCACGTGGAGAGAGCATTGGGTGATGAAGCCCCTGCAGGCTTTAGGATCTCCATCAAATTTCGTCGGCATGGACAACCGGAGCTTGGGGCCGGCGGACATTACTGGAGCTGCTGCCACGGGAGCTGCCACGGCAGCGGACTGCTGCTGCTGGGTGGCGAGAAGCTGCTGAATCATAGACGATAGCTGATTAAACTGTTGTGCTTGCTGAGCGATCTGCTTGGATTGTTGGGCCACGATGGTGGTGATATCAGAGACACTCAGAAGAGGATCCTCTGAACCACCACAAGCGATGGTGTAAGCCACGCCAGGGAGCGGAGTCTAAGTAGGTCCGGTTTTCACCAGAGCCCGCCGCAAAGCGGTACTACCAGGTCGCTACCCCTGACGTGACTTGCTTGCGGTGGCAGCCGAGGTGTAGCACGGTACCAATTCGTGAAGCAGGCTCGTAGTCAGGGACAGGCAGAAGGTCACGACAGGTGGCAGTGGTTCGTAGTCGGGGACAGGCAGAAGGTCACGACAGGCGGCTTTGGTACATGGTCAAGGGACGGAGGCAGAAGGTACGGTACACGGTAATCAGAACAAGACACTCTGGAACGCTTCCTCTCTAGGCACAGGGCACTATCGATTCGGCAATGTGCCCAGGAAGGGGCAGAGCTTAAATAGGGTCAGCACCAGGTGAGACCAATCACCTGCGTGCTGTCCCTTTAAATTTTCCTGCAGCACTAGGGGTCGCGCGCGCACCCGGCCGACAGCAGGAGCGCACGCCGGGACTGAAACAGGAGTGTGGCGAGGTAAGTGGAATCCCGAGCCGCTGGGGTGTCCGCAGCCCGAGCCCTGGGCTGCGGCACCGGCCACAGCAGGACACGCTGCGCCGTTGCAGGTGTGCCTGCGACCCGACACGGGGTCGCAGGGACACCCGTAACACACTGTTTGTCAGCCAACGACAGACACCTGACTAGAGGCCTCTCCCGGGAATCTGGCCTAGCTCAGGACATTCCTGATATCATGCTGTAGACCCTGAATACACTCACTCTCTATGCTCATGCATCCTCTATACAAGTGTTTGACTTCACAACCATTTGCACTGACAGATGAGGCACTTGACAAGTTCCAGACCTGCCAGAGCACACAGTTCTCCTCTTTATCTGCTCTGGGCACACCTGACTATGACAAGTCATTCTCACTGTACTGCACAGAGATAGCTGGTCATGCCACAGCAGTACTTACACAGTCACATAGCACAAAGACCAATAGCGTATTACTTAGCCATACTAGATCTAGTGGCAAAAGGAGCCCCCGCAGGTATACAGGAAGTCACTGCAGTACAAGTACTTCTACACAAAGCCTCATAGATTGTACTAGACTCAGGGCCGGGACGACGGGTAGGCCAAGGTAGGCGACCGCCTAGGGCGCCTACCTCTGCCTATCCCTAAGGGGCGCCGTCAGGGCCCTGACCCTCGCCGGGCTCCAGGCCGCTGCCGTGGGCCTGAAGCGCCGGTGGTCTCTGTGACCGCTTCTGTGGAGCAGAGAGCGAGCGCTCCCTGCTCCGCAGACAGTGTCGGGCCCGCTCCCCGGAAGATCGCTGGATCCTCCGGTGAGCCGCAGGGCCAACACAGCGGGGCCGCCGAGTCCTCATAGCGCTGAGGACCCGCCGCGGCTCCGTGCGGCGCTCAGCTGGCAGCGTCGCGATGAAGTGATGTCATCGCGACGCTGTCTCTCCTCGGGCGCATAACGTGTCACAGGCCGTGCGCCCGAGGAGCTGCCGGAGGAGCGTCCGGCGCTGGAGGCGGGGCCCGAAGAGGAGCGCGCGCCCGGGCAGCAGGTAAGTATGAATGTTGTTGTTTTTACCTGCCTGTAGCCCCTATAAGCCTGCCTGTAGCCCCTATATGCCTGCCTGTGGCCCCTATAAGCCTGCCTGTGGCCCCTATAAGCCTGCCTGTAGCCCCTATAAGCCTGCCTGTGGCCCCTATAAGCCTGCCTGTGGCCCCTATATGACTGCCTGTAGCCCCTATAAGCCTGCCTGTAGCCCCTATAAGCCTGCCTGTAGCCCCTATATGCCTGCCTGTAGCCCCTATAAGCCTGCCTGAAGCCCCAATAAGCCTGCCTGTGGCCCCCATAAGCCTGCCTGAAGCCCCAATAAGCCTGCCTGTGGCCCTATATAACTGCCTGTGGCCCCCATACGCCTGCCTGTAGCCCTATAAGCCTGCCTGTAACCCCTATAAGCCTGCCTGTGGCCCCATAAAAGCCTGCCTGTGGCTCCCATATGCCTGCCTGTGGCCCCCATATGCCTGCCTGTAGGCCCTATAAGCCTGCCTGTGGCCCCTATAAGCCTGCCTGTAGGCCCTATAAGCCTGCCTGTAGCCCCTATAAGCCTGCCTGTAGCCCTATAAGCCTGCCTGTGGCCCCCATAAGCCTGCCTGTGGCCCTATAAGCCTGCCTGTAGCCCCTATAAGCCTGCCTGTGGCCCCAATACGCCTGCCTGTGGCCCGTATAAGCCCGCCTGTGGCCCCTATAAGCCTGCCTGATGGGCCTATAAGCCTAGCTGTAGCCCTATTAGCTGCCTGTGTCCCCAATACGCCTGCCTGTAGCCCCTATAAGCTTTGCCTGTAGCCCCTAGAAAGGCCTGCCTGTGGCCCCATATGCCTGCCTGTGGCCCCCATATGAACTGCCTGGGCCCTATAAGCCTACCTGTATCCCCTATAAGCCTTGCGGGTGGCCCTATAAGCCTACCTGTAGCTCTATAAGCCTGCCTGTAGCCTCTATAAGCCTGCTGTGCCCCATAAGCCTGCTGTGGCCCCCATATGCCTGCCTGTGGCCCCCATATGCCTGCCTGTAGCCCTATAAGCCTGCCTGTGGCCCCTATAAGCCTGCCTGTGGCCCCATATGCCTGCCTGTAGCCTCTATAAGCCTGCTATAGCCCCTAGGATATTTACATGCCTGAGCCCCTATAGACTTATACCTGCCTGTGTGCCCCCTATATACTGCCTGAGCCCCTATAGCTATATAACCTGCCTGAGAGTGCCCTATGTCTATATACCTGCCTGAGAGTGACCCTATATCTATATACCTCTAACTGAGGGACTTATATACCTATAATAGGAGTTGCTGAAATGTGAGGATTCTAAGATATTTGTGTCCAAATCTGCAGGCGAGTAATTGGCCGGGAGCAATCAGCATGAAGGTGTGAACGGATGGAGAAGAGAAGGGAAAGTGAACGATGATCAGAAAAGGCGTCTCCTGTCACTAATGTAACTGCAGTGTAATCACTTAATGTCTGCAGAGGGTCTACATACAACTAGTATCTACCACTATCTGGTCACTGTATGTTGGCTGTGGTATATGTAATCAGAGCCTGTGTACATGCTGAATAGTCACATGTGGGGGTCACGTTTGGTCAGGGTCTGGCAGGATTATTTGATCCTTAAGTAGTAATAGTTTTGGGTCTTGGTTTTGTAGGAGTATTTTTAGTAACAATTATTCGTCTGGTAGATTTGCTCCATGTATCGGTGGATTATTTGGTGACTGTTATTTAGGGGTAATACACTGTCATACATAGGTGAGCGATTTTGAAAAAGCAAATTTGTCAGGGCTGATTTCCATTGTGCAGTGACTGCTGAGGAGATGGACGGGAGCTATGTGGGATACGCAGAAAATTAGTGACAGGACCTGGCGCAGGGGTGAGAGGAATTGGGGTGGGGGGGGGGGGGCATTTTTTGGGGAGCGAGGGGGGGGGGGGGCGCCATTGGGTACACGCCTAGTGCACTAAAATGCCTTGTCCCGGCCCTGACTAGACTACCCCAACACAAAACATACACCACGCAATGTTCATGGCATTCTCTCTCAAGTGCAACCATGATACATCTCCATGCTGTGCCTCTATGTGTGCATTGCTGATGCCCCAAATGTCACACTGACCTGGTATAAAGCCTAAACCCTGACACCTTATTACCCTTGAATGTAGATCATGAGAAAGGAGAGGATATGCATAGAGAAGATAGATGAAGAAGAACATGATTCCATTGCCATAATGGCCCAAGAACAACAAGTCGTCATATCCTTGTTTGTGTAGACCTCTTTTTAGGTTGTCCAGGAGCTGATTAGAGAACTTGTTTGTTGAATTGGACTTCCTGAAACAATAGAAAGCAATAGAGGAACACACTTCACAGAGGAGGTCATGAGAGAAGTGACAAATGCACTAGGTATAGAACAGACCTTTCATGTCCCCTACTGCCCTCAGGACAAAGGAAATTTGGTGCAACAAATGAAAGGGGTTAATAATTTCATAGAAAACTATAAACAGCATTTATGGGAAAATTAAACATATCATATTAACTGTGTTTCTTTTATTTTATTTTGCCACCTTATTCATTTATCATAAGACCAGTGAAATTTCCTGGTTGTGGGAGGGTCAGTAGTTCTCCAGCACATCTTTCCTACAAGTCCCAGAATCCATTGCAGTTTACATAGCCAGATCTTTCTCTGCTCAGGTAATCTCCACTATAAAGGAGTGATTCTGAACTGAGTCTGGCTTCAAAGCATGAAAAAACTTTGAGACTCTCGGTTCACATATTTTGATCAAAAGATGTTTAAGCTGCCCACGACTTTCAACGTGATCTCAAAATCGGGCAGTCCTAAACTATCTTTACCCTCAATCGAGCCAATTCAGGCCTCATTGGTCAACCGAAAACCTACATTAAAATCGAGAGAAAAAATAAAAAACACCCAACCTGCAAGCTGCCCTTCTTATGAACAGCTGTGAGAGGGGCGTGGACAGAAACCCAAAAGGAAGCACCCTTCCTCCATATAGGTTAAAATCAATGTACACCAAGTATAACGTATGTTTTCTGCACATTAAAAACATTTCTGAAAAAACGGTAAGCAAACCTGGGTGCCACTGGCAAATGCTGCGGCACACTGTAATTATACATGTACACACACAGACCGCCGCCAGCGGCACACTACTGCAAAGAGGGCAATACATACGTGTGAAAATTCCCTAAAGAAGCATTTATGCTATCTATCATACATGAAAAAACTTTGAGACTCTCGGTTCAATATTTGATACAAAAGATGGTTTAAGCTGCCACGACTTTCAACGTGATCTGCGGCGGTCAGTGGTTTTACATGTTTATAGATTAAATGTGTTTCTGGCACCTGCCAGTTGCTACCCTGGTTTGCATCGTTTTTTCAGAAATGTTTTTGTGTGCAGAAACATTACGTTATACTTGGTGTACATTGATTTTAACCTATATGGGAAGGAAGGGGTGCTTCCATTTGGTTTTCTGTGCATCCGCCACTCTCACAGGCTGTCATAAGAAGGGCAGCTTGCAGGTTGGGTGTTTTTTATTTTTTTTTCTCTGAATAATGGAGGTCGGTTGACCAGTGAGAGGCCTGATTGGCTCGATTGAGAGGTAAAGTTTGCATAGGACTGCCCAATTTTGAGATCACGTTTTAAAGTCGTGGGCAGCTTAAACATCTTTTTGATCAAAATATGTGAACCGAGAGGCTCAAAGTTTTTTCATGTATGATAGATAGCATAAATGCTTCTTTAGGGATTTCCACGTAGTGTATTGGCTTCAAAGCACACCCACTGAGTGATGAGAAAATGTCCATTGATGCCATGTGATCAATGGACTTCACCTGGTGTGAAGGAAGTGGGAAGGAGTGGAATAAAGGGCTCTCTGCCTGGTTTTGCAGAGCAGAACAGGTAAATAATTTTTAATGAGTATCAATTACAAAGTTCAATATAATTAAGTTGCGAACTCTATAACAAATAAAAGGATAATCCCGGAGAACCCCTTTAAATCTAGATTACCTAGTCTTCACAGTCACTGTCACTTGCTGATATAAAAGCTTTACACAATACAGACTCTTACTATAAATGCATCTGATATTGGTTATAAATTTCTTCCCACCATTGCTGCAGAAGTTCCCACAGATGCTGCGCTTGTAGACGCTTTGCCTTCACTATTCTATCCAGTGATCAATGTGTGTAAGTCTGGAGACTGTGCCCAGTGGGTTGTAAGTCTGGAGACTGTGCCCAGTGGGTTGTAAGTCTGGACACTGTTCTCCATTGAATGTAAAGCTGGAGACTGTGCTCAGTGGGTTGTAAGTCTGGATACTGTGCTCAGTGGGTTGTAAGTCTGGATACTGTGCTCAGTGGTTTGTAAGTCTGGAGACTGTGCTCAGTGTGTTGTAAGTCTGGAGACTGTGCTCAGTGGGTTGTAAGTCTGGATACTGTGCTCAGTGGGTTGTAAGTCTGGATACTGTGCTCAGTGGGTTGTAAGTCTGGATGCTGTGCTCAGTGGGGTGTAAGTCTGGATACTGTGCTCAGTGGGTTGTAAGTCTGGACACTGATCTCAATTGAATGTAAATCTCGAGACTGTGCTCAGAGGGGTGTAAGTATCGATACTGTGCACAGTGGGTTGTAAGTCTGGCCACTCAGCACCGTGTGCTGTAAGTCTGGAGACTGTGCTCAGTGGGTTGTAAGTCTGGAGACTGTGCTCAGTGGGTTGTAAGTCTGGAGACTGTGCTCAATGGGTTGTAAGTCTAGAGACTGTGCTCTATGAGGTGTAAGTCTGGATACTCTGCTCAGTGGGGTGTAAGTCTGGATACTGTGCTCAGTGGGGTGTAATTCTGGAGACTGTGCTCAGTGGGTTGTAAGTCTGGATACTGTGGTCAGGGGGGTGTAATTCTGGAGACTGTGCTCAGTGGGTTGTAAGTCTGGAGACTGTGCTCTATGAGGTGTAAGTCTGAAGACTGTTCTCTATTGAATGTAAAGCTGGAGACCATGCTCCGTGGGGTGTAAGTCTAGAGACTGTACTAAATGGGGTAAAAATCTGGATCTGGAGACTGTGCTCAGTGGGGTATAAGTATGGAGACTGTGTTCAGTTGAGTGTAAGTTTGGAGACAGAGCTACATAGGGTATAAGTTTTTAGACACTGCTTCATAGGGTGTAAGTCTGGAGACTGTGCTTAGTGGGTTGTAAGTCTTTAGATTTTGCTTCATAGGGTGTAAGTCTAAATACTGTGCTCAGTGGGGTATGTTCACATGGTGTCTTGCATCCGTGTGAACATGCGCTTTTCAGATCCATCTCTGGGACCGACAGGATGGACCCAGAGACGCATCTAACAATTAGCAGTGAGATTATCACTGCGGGCTATGAGGAAGACACAGCGGCGTTCAAAGAGAGATTGGCTGGCTGCGTTGCAGCGTCAGCTCGGCCTCCCCGTCAACCTTCTCAATGTTGACATGGCAACACTCTGGAATTCCACCCTCCACATGCTCCAGCGATTGTGGCAGCAGTGCAATGCCATTACGCAGTATGAAGTGACACATGGCCTGACAAGCAGCGGTACGGACCTCGGGGTGTTGAACCACCGAGAGTGGAGGCAGGTGAAAGAGCTCTGCACCATCCTTGCCAGTTTTGAAGAAGCCACCAAAATAGTCAGTGCTGACAATGCCCTTGTCAGCATGACCATTGTGGTGATCTTAGTGCATTTACGCGAAAGGCGGCATATGACATCGCTGGGTTAATCAGAGGCTTGATTGAAAAAGGCCCAGGCTTCAGAGGTCCTGGACCTCTTCGACGGTGATAAGCGAGGAGCGGTGTTTCCGCTGATCGTGGCTGGTGGTATAATCTCCGTGGACTTGTGCGACTGCCCTCTCCCTTTTTGAGGCGGGACCCATACTGACTCTACCCCATCGTCTAGCTCCTCGTCCAGTGATGAAGCGCTTGCAATTCTGCTGAAAAGACCACGTTGGATCCACAATGTCATCATCATCATCAGCAGCACAGGTGACTTCCTCATCCTGACATTCTACCTCCTGGAGCTGCGGGCTACAAGCAACAGGCACTGCAAGGCGTTGCCAACCACTTGGGATTTGTGGCGACTGACCGTCTTCCTTCTCCTCCTCTGAAGGCATCAGCGATTGGGCGTCAGAGCAGACAAAATCATCCTCTTTGGCCTCTTGAGCTTTTGAAATGCCTTCTGACCCCAACCGCATTGTGTCATCAAATAGGTCTTCAGAAAATGGATTATCCACAGTGGTGGTACATGAGTTGACATTTGGGATGCCTTCGCTTCATGTTGGATGTATGATGACGACATTTGTAGCCGTGACTGGGAGGACGAGGAGGTAATACTGCTGGATGCAGGTTGCATTAACCACTGAAGAACAGATTGGCGACGCTGTTCGTTATTGAGATTCACAGGGCCCTGACCCAGCGATGACAGGCCTGACGGTCCTGCAACTGACGATCCGCTGGCATGCGTGTTGTCGCCAGCACTGGAAGGAGCACCTTCTCTCGTACCTCTACCTCCATGTCCTACCCCCCTCTTTGCTCGCTTACCACATGCATTTCGCTCCATGTTCAGAAAGATAAAAATTTAAAAGGTATGGAAGAGTTTTTGACAGTCTCTTATTGAAAGATGTTAAATCACAGCTATTCTTAAATCCCTCTAATTTCCTGCAGCCATCTAGGATTAGAAACAGAATTGTTTCTATCAAATATCTGTGAAATGCGGTCTGGTGGAAGAACCGTAACACAAAATCAACAGTGTAAGTCCCTGAGATTTACAACTGCCCAGTAGGACTAGCAATTGATAGTTTTCAACAAACATATGCACGATTAGCACCAAACTGAGACGCACTGAGTGAAAAAGAAGTATAAAAAAGTTATATGGATTAGATATGGCTCTTTTGCCACCACTGACAACAGGCACCAGTTACTATGAAATATCTGTAACCCAATTTGTGTACAAGTGGCGTATATGCGCAAAACTGACAAACACGGAGTGCAATAGAACTATTTAAATGTTATATGGATTAGATATGGCGGTTTTGTCACCAGTGAAAATAAAATATCTGTACCCAAATTTGCGTACAAGTGCGCTATTTGCGTCAAACTGAGATGCACAGAGACCAATAGAACTGAAAACAACAACAAAAGGGACAATTTCACCTCAGTTGGGAGGTCTGCTGGCCAAAAAGTAATATAAAAAACATTGCTATTTGACTGTGAGTTTACAGGACAGGTTTTCTGCACCCCCCCCCCCCGCCCCCCACACACACACACACATTTCCTGCCGCAGCTGCACACAGCACTCGCTCTATTTACAAGTCTGTAACTAACTATTAACTAAAATTCTGGTTATATCCTAAGCTTGACAGCTACTCTAACAAGGATGGATTTCTGTATAAAAAAAGATGTAAAACTTTCTTGGTCTCTGAGCTTTGAAAAAGGCTATTGGGACAGGCAGCGAGACGTGTTGCTCTGTAGTGAGATAGTGAATGAATGAGGCTGATCAGGAGTCACATACATAAAACGAGGTCATGTGATTTTTGTAGCCAATGAGATCCATACAACGGCCAGTGCTGACGTCGTACACCCACCACATCCCCCTCTATGCTCTGAGCTGATTGGCTGGCCACCAAAATTACAGGAAACGCCAAAAAAGGCGCTATAGTAAACCTGATAACGATTATCATTAAGATATTCACGTAAACTATTGCGTCATCGGGAAAATCCGATAAACGAAAAAACCATGCCGATTTCAACTTTTGTCAATAGTATCGCTCATCCCTAGTCATTAGGTGTTGGGGTTCCATCGTAATTGGCTATGGGGCCCTATGAATTCGAGTTACAGCCCTGCCTGGAGGTGCTCCTCAGTCTGGGCAGATCTTTGTCTTTATTTTGCAGTGTTCTTACTGATTTTTGGTCGATCAGAGATACAGATAGATGTCTTCTCAAATCCGACATGGAAACTTGGTCATTGAGCGCTGCTGGAAGTTTTTGATCTGTGAGGAGATGTGAACTGTTGACGCTCAGAAACTTGTCATCTGATTTTGTCGTGGTGTTTGCTCCTCCAGATCTCTTTCTGCCACGGACTTCCAAGTGCCCTTTTATAGCATAGGAGACTTTACTGACTACCTCCTTGGCTTTCTTGGTGACTTCTCTGTAGCACTGATCTTCTAAGGGTTACAATTATTTGGCATTATTGTATCAATGTGCTCTGTCCTGATGAGCAAAACACCAAAACCTATGCTAGAGGGCGTTGTAATGCCCAAATTCTGTCCTAAAGGGGGTTGTGCTACCCAAATACTGCCCAAAAGGGGGTTGTACTACCCAAATCCTGCCCTAGAACGGATCGTAATGTCCAACTCCTGCCGTACAGGAGGTTGTAATGCCCAAAACCTGCCATAGAGGGGTTTATGCTGCCCACATCCTGCCCTATATGGGTTTGTAATGCCGTTTGTTCCAGCACAAGTTTATATAGTAATAGAGGGTGCAGGCTGCAGCGCCTGTCTGTGGTGCAGCTTCAGGAGCTGCAGCAGTTGTGCGCGCGACCGAACCCCTGTTCCAGGGGGCCGATAGGCCTCCCCTCACGCACACGGCTGCATATTAGGGTCACAGACCCAGCCATGCAGAGATCAAAGCCGCCGCCTGCATGGTGCAGGCAGCGGCCAAGGCAGAACTGCCAGGATCTTCTGATCCCGGCCGTTCAGCCCTCTGGAGGCCGCGGTGCAGGCAGCGTGATGTGATGACGTCATCGCGTTGTATGCTCCGCAGCCTGCACTAGGCTTTGAGCGCGGCCCACTCTGTACCAGGAGAAGATTAAGGAAAGACAACAGGTGAGTATTTTTTTTTTAAACTGGGCTTCTCGCTAACGAATGACTGGGGGCACCTCTACTTGCTAATTAATGGGACAGTCCCTACCTGGCTAATTAATAGGGGCACCTCTACCTACTAATTAATGGGGCAGACGCTACCTGGCTAATTAATCAGGGCAGACCCTATCTGGCTAATTAATGGGGCAGATCTACCTGGCTAATTAATAGGGGCACCTCTACCTGGCTGATTAATGGGGGTGGCCCTACCTGGCTAATTACTGGGTGCAGTCCTATCTACCTGGCTAGTTACTTGGGAAGGCCCTGTCTACCTACCTAATTAATAGGGAAAGGCCCTGTCTACCTACCTAATTAATAGGGAAAGGCCCTGTCTACCTACCTAATTAATGGAGAGGCCATGTTTACCTACCTAACTACCTTCCAAATGGGGGTCCTATACACCAATTAACTGTGGAGGGCCATATATACCTACCTTATGAGGGGATCCTATATACCTACCTACTTACTGAGAGGGTCTATATAGATACCTAATGGGGGACTATATACCTTCATACCTACTGTGGGGCATTTATACTTATTTTTCTACTGAGGGGACCTATATACCCACTGAGGGGCTACCTAATTATATACCTCTTTACCTACTGAATAAATCTCTAAACTTACTGAGTTGGCCTATTTACCTATTTACTGAGAGTACCTATATATCTACCTACTTCTGGAGGTCTATATACTTACCTAATGGGGGGGGGGGGTGGCTTGTATACCTACCTAATAGGGGTCTACCTATTTACATGCCACTAATCTGACTTTTTTACATTTCTAATTCTTGGGCCATGTCCCTACAGCACGGTTTTTCAGCGGGTTTTTGGTTTTGAAAACCGACTGCAAACCGGTTGATAAACTTTATCACGGACCTTTAGGGAAAATCCATGTAGCGGTCCCCACTGCACAGATTTTCTGCCCGGCAGTTTTTTAGACCGCCGGCCGCCCAAAAAAGATTCTACATGCTCATTCTTCCACCTGGTTTTCGGATGGAATATCAACACGTCAATGTAAAGGGGGAGGCTTTTCTCTGCTAATCGCGGAGAAAAGCCGTCCCCCTGCAGCCGTGTGCACGGCACGAAAACAGTGCAAATACCAATCGGATAAACCAACCAGTCTTTGTCCTGTGCCGTGTAAACGGACCCTCAGGGTCTAACATGCACTGTTTGGGGTACAATTACTGTGTAGGGCACCAAAGGGGGTACTATTACTATTTGGGGCTCTATGGAGTTTATACAGAGGTGGGAATTAATAGGGAAGTGCTGGAAAAAAGGAGTCAAAGATTTTTTTGTGGGAAAATTTTACAGGGAAAGAAGTATGGCTGGGAAAGAAGAAAAGGGATTCTGTATTGGACAGAGAAAAAAAGGGGGAAAAGAACAACCAGGGGAAAGAACGACTCATCAGATTTAAAAACAGGGAAGGGGGTTTTGGGCCGATGGAAAAAGAAAAAGAGGGAGAACAACTTCCCTCAGAGATGAATTTTCCTGTGAGTCCCTGATGTCAAGGGGGAATTTTTTCTTCTTGTTGAATCATGCTGTATTTTTATGTGATGGGAAACTGACCACGGGTGATTTTTATTGGCGGGGTTTTAGGTTTTTATTGGTTCTATAAGTGGCAGAGTAAGGGCTGTTTGCTGGTTTTAAAGCAAGTGGGACCCCCCTGACTATCAACAAAAGTTTTCTTTCTTCGTTTTTTAGGGGCCCTTTCGCGCATTAAAAACACTTTAAAAATGGGACCCAAAAAAAAACCCATTGTAAAAGCCCGGGTTTATAGTGAATTTTTTTTAAGAAGTGGCGAGGTGGGGGAACAAGGGGCAAATTTTTTAAGGGGAGGGAAATTGGTTTTGTGGGCTGGGGGGGCTTAGTGCCAAAAGGGGGCTTTTTATTCCCCTCCCGAAGAGGGTGTAAAACATTTTCCCCAAAAAAACTGAGACACCTATAGAAAAAAGTTTCATCCAATTTCAACCCCTAATTTTTTTTCTGTACCACAAGGAAGCAGGCCCCCTAATTTCTTCCCTAATTTAAATTTTTTGGTTAAATTCGGAAAATTTAGACGATTGATTTTAGTTTAAAAAATTTTCCCTTTTTTTAAAATTTTTTTTTTTTTCTTTGAACCAATGATGGGAATGAGCGTGAAAGATGCTTTAGGGTTCCCGGTTCCCCAAAGAAGGAAGGGTTTAAGGGTGAATGGTGCGGAAATTTTTGCTAAGGGTTTTAGGTTTCCCCAATTTTATAGGGGAAGGGAAAGGGGGAATGGGCTGAGGGTTTTTGGTTCCAATTTATTGAAGTGAAGGGGGAATATTTCTGAGGCCTTTTATTCAAAAGGGGGATGGGGAAATGAAAGGGTTTAATGGCGCTGAGGTTTCAGGGTTTCCCGATTTTGGGGGAAAAGGAAGGGGGAATGGGCTGAGGCTTTAGGTTTCCCGATGATGGAAGTGAAGGGGGGAATGGTTTTCGATTTCAGGTTTTCCCAAAGATGGGAATGAAAAGGGGGAAAAGGGGGCTGAGTTTCAGTTCCCGATTATGAAAAATTTAAGGGTGAATGGTGCTAAGTTTTAGGTTCCAGATGATTTAAGTGAAAGGGGGAATTTTGGGTGAGGTTTCAGGGTTTCCAATAATGGAAGTGAAAAGGGAATGGGGCTGATTTCAGTTTTCCCGATATGGGAAAAGGGGAAAGGAAAAAGTTGCTGAGGTTTTAGGTTCCAGTTTAGGGTGCCCAAAAAGAAATTTTGCTTGAAGGGTTTTTGGTTTCCCGATATGGAAGTAAGGGGGAAAAGGTGGGTGAGGCTTCAGGTTTCCAGATGGGTGGAAAATGAAAGGGGGAAAAGGGGCTGAGGTTTTCCCTTCCCAGATTTGGGAATGAAGGGGGAATGGTGCTGAGGGGTTTTATTCCAGAAAATAAGTGAAGGGGAAATGGGCTGGGGGTTTTTGGGTTCCCAAAGATGGGAAATGAAAGGTAAATTTGTGCTGAAGGGGTTTTTGCTGCAGGGTTCAGGGTTTCCCGATGAGGGGAAATGAAGGGTAATGGTGCTGAATTTTTTGCTGTATCTCTGATGCATAGTTTCCTACAGACGAAAGCCAGGAGGAAAAAAAAATTTCCATCCAGAAAGGGGAAAAATTTCTGAAATCTCCAACCCGCGACAAATAATGATTCTCCTAGAAAACCCCCGATGATTTCTCTTTTCTATAAAATCCTTCCCCCGGAACCTGAAGCATCCCCAAAATCCACGGCCGGGGGCCTCTAAATAACCCAGGGGAGAAAAGGAAAGGAAGATAAACAAGGAGAAAAGGGTTTACATAGGGGGTTTCCTCCTCTGATAGACGGCATGTACTTGGGGGAATAAAAGGGATCAAAACCAGATTTAAAATTTTATTTATCCTCTTTTTTATTCCCCCGGGGGTTAACTACTAGTTGGGTCCCAAAAAATTAAAAAATATCCTTGAAAAATTTTAAAAGGTTCTCCATGGTTATTTTTTTTATTTGTTTAGGGCTCAAATGTTTACAAGGTTACAGAAAGTATTTAGACCCTTTTAAATTTTTCCCCCTTTTGCTTTATTTGCAGGGGCCCTTTTGTAAATCAAAAAGGTTCATTTTAAATTTTGTGCAACCCCTGCCCCCCCCCCCCCCATCTTGAAAAACAAAAAAAAGAAATGAATATTTTTGCCCGATTTATTAAACAAAGGGAAAAATGAAATCTCCCCATGGTCAAAGTATTCCCGGCCCCCTTTGCTCAGTATTTGGAATAAAGTACCTTTTAGGGTACCCAAAGCCAAGAGGGCTTCGTGGGGAAAGATTGCAACAATTTTTTCCCACCTGGGTTTTTGGATCCTTTCTGCCATTCTTTTTCCCTTTCAATCCTCCCAATTTTCCCCCATTTGGGGTGGAGAACGTTTGGTGGAAAACTATTTTCAATATCTCCAAGATGCTCAAAAAGGGTTTTGTGGGAGGGCTCTGGCTGGGCCGGGCAGGAAAAGGCCAGAGTTGTTCTGAACCCCCTGCCTTTTTTTATTTTTTTGGGTGTGGGCCTTTCTTCCCTTTTCTTAATTGGAAAGAAGAACCTTTTTGGGCCCATTCAAATCCAAAGCAACGGGAAAGGGTTTTTTTATCCAGGAATCTCTGGGACTTGGGGGCCCCAATTTAAACTTTCCCTTTAATTTTTCAACCAAACAAACCTTTCCCCCCGCCCAAAAGCATGATGCCCCCCCCCCACCATGTTCCACTGCCCCATAGCATGATGCTGCCACCAAACCCTGTGTCCCCCCCCCCATTTGCATAACGCCCCCAAACCCTGTGCCTGGCCCCCATGCATGATGCGGGGGCCCCAAACCCCTGTGTCCCTTTTGCCCCCATAGCAAAATGCTGCCACCAAAACCCTAAAGTTCCCTTGGGCCCCCCTAGCCTTTATGCGGGCCCCCACCCCTGTTGGGCCCCTGGGCCCCCATAGCAAAGCTGCCCCACCTGGGGTCACTTTTCCCCATAGCATAAAGCTTTTCCCCCCGACCCCTATGTCCCTGCCCCCAAAAGCCCGATGCTGCCAAACCAAAACCCTGTTCCCGCCTCCAAAAAGCAATGCCCGCCCCCACCATGTGTCACCGCCCCCATAGGGATGATGCTGCCACCACCATTGTCACTGTTGGGGTTGGGATTTTGGGCAGGTGATATGGGGGCCCCCGGGGTTTTTTCCACACTTAAAAATTAACACCAAAAAGTTCCAAATCTTGGTCTCACCCAAACAGGGGGAAACTAAATTTTTCCCTATCTGGATCCTTCATTGGTTTTTTGGGAAACCGTAATGAGTCTATACAAATATATGGTTTTCCCCTGTTTGAACCCTTTAAAATTAAATTTTAATTTATATTGATTTTTGGGGGTTTTTTTCCTTCCTCTTTATCAAAAACCTTAGGGGAAAAACCCGGGGGGAACTAGATGGACGACTTATCTTTTTTTAGCCTTTCCCAAAATATGAAACTAATTTATATCTAATTATTTTTTTCAGGGGATTAACTGATTTTTTGAGAAAGCACTAAATAATCTGATAGATTTTCCCGCCCAATACACAGCAATATAAACCACCCCGTACCAAACCAATAAAAATCCCACACCCGTATAATCCCGTATAACCCCCCCTGTAATTTTCCCCAAAAATACCACCCTTTTATAACTATATAACCACCCTATAAACCCAATATAATCCCCCCCCTGTATAAAATTTTAGTATTATCCACCCTGTAAAATTTATATAAACACCCCAATTTTTTTTATCTAATGTAATTTAACCCCTGATAATTTCCCTATAAACCACCCGTAAATTCAGTATTTAAACCCCCTTGTAAAATAAAAATATAATACACCCCCCGTAAATTCATAAAAATTTCACCCTGTATTTAAACCCGTATATTTTCACCCTGTATAATCAAATAAAAATACAAACTGTTTTTTTTTTAATATAACCTCCTTTTTAAACCGATATAATCCACCCCCGTGTAACCAAAATATTAAAACCAACCCCAAGTATAAACGCAATAAAAGCCCAATATATTTCACCCTGGCCCAAAAACAAACATAAAACAATCGGTATAATCCAAAAAAAAACCCCCCTCTAAAAATAAATTTCAAATTTTTATTTGGGCCCCCCCGTAAAAACCTAAAGAAATCCCCTCCTGATAAAAAACCCCAAAATTTCCTTTTAAATTTAATTTTTGGGGGGGGGGGATAATGAAATATAATTTTACCCCTTAAAATAAAACCCCAAAAATAATATATTTTTAAACCCGACACAACATTTTTATATAAACCCAATAAAAAACTACAGAAATTTAATCCCCAATTTTAAACCGACACTGGAGCTCTCTATAAAACTTAGGCAACAATCCATCATTGTGGGAAGATTGGGACTTGGGGGATTTGGTTTTTTTTAAAAATGTCCTGGGGTTTATGAATTTATTTAAAAAAGAAAAAAGAGTGATTTTTAAACAGTGCCCCAAAATTTCACCACACAATGTAACTGAATTTGCACACCAGTCCCCCCCCTTTCCCGCTCATGTCTATTAAAAGAGGCACATTGGGTTAAACCCCACAGAGCAGGGAAATTTAAAATTTAAAAAAACCCCCCATTTCAAAAAAACCTGTAATCCCCCAAATTTTGCACCCAAAATTTGTTCCAGTGAAGGTTTCCTGTTGCTGCAGATAAAGGGTTTAAAAAAAAAATATTAAGGGGGAAATTTTGAAACCCCTTTTGCCCCATAATTTTTGTTCAATTTTTCAATAATCTGGGCATAGATCATTTCAGCGCCCTCTTTTAGGTCAGGCCATAGCATCCTTTTGGGTTATGTTTTTGCTTTTTAAAAAAAAGGTTTTGGAAAAATGCACAAAAAAATTAAATTTGGGAAAAAAAATTAAACCCCTTTTTTATATTTTTTTAAAAAAATACATATTTTTTCAAAAAAAAATAAAAAAACGAACGACCCCAGCACATAATAGTTTAAACAAAATATATGTGTGGGCCAGGGGCCAAAAAAATTATACAGGAAAAAGATGAATGTAGTACCACAAAGTAAAAGTGTGACTCTACTCAATACCCTGCCTACAAAAATGTGGTGGAGAAGACAGTCCCAATAAGGACAGATTCCCACCAGGAACCTAGCCCTAAACCACCTAGATATTGGTAATAGACAAATATAGGCAATAATGAGATAATAATAAAATTTCAAAATACACAATAACACATCACCTTGAAATAGATAATGGTATCTCAATAGATATCAGCAATATATCCAATAATTACACGCAAAAAGGATAGCGATGAATATGATGATATAAACAAAGACACACCGCTAAACATAACAGATGCATACCACAAAAATCCCAGTTAGATATGGTCCCAGTCGCCTAGAATATGCTGCAATATATCCAAAATTACAGGCAATAGATTGCGGTGAAAATAATGATGTAATACAACATGCGCACCGCTATAAGCATAACCCTTTACGATACCACAAGAATCCCAAACATGTATCGGCACCCCCACAAACCCAACATCAGGGAATAGAGATAGGTCTGGGACTGTAGAAGGTGCGAATAGAACACATACAAAGAATACTCCTGTAAGTAGAGTTACATAAAGAAAACAAAAAAATCACACTGCATAATGAGCAAGCTTACCTAAAGTGTGTTGTGCTAAGGATTATAAATGAAAGCGTCACTATCTCCAAATCCGGTTTACAGCTATGGTGTGGCTGCACGCTGGTCTAACAAGCAATACGGTCCTTAAATAGCTACCAGACCTGTGGTGTGAGAGTCCAATCATCAACAAGCCAACGCTCAGAAAAATGAAAAAAATATGCCGGATTTCCGGGTCCAGAGGAACCGGAAGTGTACGTACGGCCACTCAGAACGAGGCTTGAACTCATCGCATGCGTCACTGATATGCAAATGAATATCTCAACATGCAGTGATCCCACAGGACCGGAAGATGACGTATCGCATTGAAAGAAGATGTACACAGAACATAGCTCATAAGTATAGAGGTAAGTATAAATACATGTACAGTCTCATGACAGCGATATTTATAGTGCAGGAACAGCAGAGAAGAAGAGTGAACTTAATTAATATTTCCCTAAATAGTAAATAAATTATTGTTATGTATATAAACAATAATGTAAAATACTACTACTTTACTGAATGAAACAGAAGAGGTAGTCACAAACAATAGGTATTATGCACAAGGGCTAAAGTGAAGAAATATAATATATGGGGCAGCTCACTAAAAGCAACCAAAGATTGAGCTGTCATATAAATTGCCCTTGCGAACAACGTATTTAGTGAATAACATCCAAAAGAATCTTTGCAAAGTATGATTATATCAAAATCCTCCTTTGCGAATGTCCGGGCAGAATCATATCTATGCCCATGAATTTTAAACATCTGGGACTCGCCATGATATGACACCACGTGTCTCGCTACATTGGTGTCTCAACTGTTTACGGATGTCCCCAAATGTTCCCCAATACGGCGACGGAACGTCACCGGCACTTGTCTTCCCAATGTATTCTTTGCCACATTGGCACTTTAAAATTCCGGTATAATATCCCCATAGGGAGCGACAATTAATAAAGTGTCATGATGGAAAACTTACGTCCGTTTTGTGATTGGAGAAGTGTTTCCACTTCAAAATGGACAACCCAACACAACCACTACATTTGAAAACAGCCAGCCGGCTGTCACACTAACCAGGCTTGAGAGGTAGGTGGGGGTCTATATTGACTTAACTAGTTTGTTGTATAGAACTAGGACCCTTTCTGACGGTGACTAAAGGGCGAGGCCCCACTTAAACTCGTATGGTCTGGTATCAAGAGTAAGGATAGTCCCATGCTTTGTCAAGATCTTTCTACCTCGTTCCCGCTGCCTCATCAAAGGTGCCAATAATCCTGAGCAGGATCCTATATTTTGGATCTTTTTCATGGGTTCTCGGGAGCCAAATAATTCTGTCTCAGTCTGTAATGTTAGTGCAAAATGGAAGCCCTTTGAGGATATAAGTTCAGTCATATCTATGCGATGACATAATCTAACTGGATTTTTGTTGAGTGATCCTGCAACTGTTAAGTTTAGAGCGGTAGTGCATCTGTTTATATAATCATCATAAATCATTGTCATACGCAATCTTTTGTGCTTATTTTTGGATATATTGCAGCATATCTATGCGATCACCATATTCTAAATTTTTCAAGTGTGATGTGTTATATTGGTGTATTTTGGAAAATTTATATTAGTTAACCTTATTGCCTATATTTGTCTATTACCAATGATCTAGGTTGGTAGCTGAGTTTCCTAGTGGTGATCGTCCTTAATTTGGACTCTTATCCCACATTTTTGTAGCAAGGTAATAGAGTAGGTTCACCAACTTTACTTTGTGGTTAAACTACATTCATCTTTTCCTGTTAGATTCTTTTGCCCTGTCACACTATATATTGTTACTATTAATGTGTCTGTGGTCGTTCGTTATCATATTTTTTTTGAAAATATGTATTTTTTAAAATACTCAAAATAAGGTTAAATTTTTATTCCAATATATTTTGTTGCACTTCAAACACCTTTTTTTCTATTTATATGCCGGGATTTGGGAGTGGTACCTATTTTTTGTATTTAATTTTTCCCGTATAGATATCTCTGTTTTGTTTTTATGTTTAACTTTGTGGCCATCTAAAACCCAAATCTTCTTCTTCCTCATTTTCGTGTATTTTTGATTTCCTTGCAGCTTTGGGTCAGTGTCTTGTTGCATCACCCAATGCCTCTTCAGCTCCAGGTCAGGGGTTTCCATTCTTTAATCTGTAGGAAAAATGGTTTGAATTTCCTCCTCCAACGAGGACAGATTCCATTGGCATCTACAGGACACATGTGATGGAGGCAGCAGCTGTTATAGAAGGTCTATGGGTTATTAGATGCCAGGATTCAGGTTTTTCTCCCTGCCTGTTGGATGGTTTCACTCAGTGCACTCAGTAGTTATCTCATGACATGTAAAAAACCTTAGACCTGAGATCCAATCATATCAGCCTTTCATTAGTAGTAAAGTAAATATGTCGCTAATTTTGGGTGATTACTTTTTTGCAAATGTAACTGAGATCTTGTTTCCAGATGAAGGATCATAGTAAACGCGTCAATCACAAAGAATACAGAAATGGGAAACCCTTGTTCATGAAGGGTCAGTGAAAGCCTCTGATAAGATCTAGAGAAAATTGTGAGGGCCCAAAACACTTAATTTTGGGAAATGCCCAACAAAAATTTAGTAAAACACTCACCCCATTCACTCATTAATTCATTTACTCACTCACTCATTCACTCACTCATTCATTCACTCACTCACTTATTACCCCCACACACACACTCACCCATTCACTCACTCATTCACTCACTCACTCATTCACTCACTCACTCATTCATTTACTCACTCACTCACACACTCACACACTCACTCACTCACTCATTCATTCACTTTAAATTTAGTTTTTTCACTCATTTAAAACACCAAAACCCTTTTTCATTTTGCTCACACACTCATCCACTCAGTTATTCACTCACTCACAGACTCATCCGCTCAGTCATTCACTCACTCACTCACTCACTAATTCACTCAGAAAACCAATTTACCCCCTAAGTCACTCATTTTTTTGAGCTCAGTACCGAGGCAGGGTAACCGAAAACAGCGAAGTCCACGGACGAAGAAAAACGACTTTCCCAAAACAAGCCCCAACAAATTTGCCCTTTTCTGAACTTTCTCGAAAAAGGGGTGGTGAACAATACCCCCAAAATTTCAAGGGGTTTCAATACTTAAACTTGGGTTTCCCCGGGCTGCACAGGGGCGCTGCCAGGGGGGTTTTTATCCTCTGGAAAGCCTTGGGAATTTTACTACCCGGTTGGGGTTCCCCAAAAAAAAGGGGAAAAAACCCCCTTACCTTTTTAATACCTTTGGAAGCCACCAAAGCCGGGAACCAAATTGGGGGTTTTGGTTGGCGGGTTTCCCCGGCCGCCCGTAATAACCCGCCAAAGGGAGGCCCCCAAAAGGCTTAAATTTTTTTTCAACCCCCCCCCCTCCCCAAAATTCCATAAAAGCCAAAACAAACTTTCCTCAAAGAGAACCCGGTCCACTGGGTAAATTTGGGGGCAAAAAAAGCAAACCTCCAAAAACCTGAACAGGAAGTTTTTAGTTGGGTTACCCCCCCTTTGAAACCCGTAACTGAACCTAAAACCCAACTAAACTAAAATAGCAGGGCCCTTTTCACCCGTCCTGAAAGCCCCCGTTTTGGGGCGTCCCCAAAAATCCCTTAAAGGTTTCCTTAAAAAAATGGGGCCGGGAAATTTCCTTTTTCCTCAGATGCAATCCCCTTGTGGAAAGGTTTCCGGGTGCCAGTTTGGGCCTCTCAAACTCCAACACTTTTCCTGTTTATCCGGGCTCCCCACTCAAAAAAACAACGTCCAGGAAGGTAGGCGGTCAAAACCCCCTCCCAAGTCTTTTGGAAAAACTCTGTCCCAGCCTTGGGGAAAACAGGGGAAAAACTGAGTCCTTTCTTTTCTCAGTTTACTGTCTCTGTCTGTTCCCCTCGGGGTCTCACAGCTTCTTTAAAAAGGCCGGAAGCCTATTTAAATTTCCCCCCCCTCAGGGGAAAAATTCTCTCCCTTTACATATACTGGAAACGAACCCAAACCCCCCATCTTGGTTGGGCCAAACAGTAGAATCAAAAAGGAAAAAAATTTTCAAAAATTGTCATACATAGGGCTTTTTCTTTTTAACAAAGTGAGGCTGGTCCACTATGCCACACACTCACGCACCCATTTCTCATCTCTCTGTTGGTGTCTCTCAAAGCTCCATCTACTCCCTCTACTCTACTCTTTTTGTCCTAAACCAAGTGTTTCCAAAAGGGCCTAAAAAATTTAGGGGGCCCCAAAAGTTTTAAAAACAACACCATGAGCTGTGACATGTATTCTTTTGGAGAACAATTTATGTTGCCATCCCTAATATTCCGCAATTTTTTCCCTAATCCTGTCCCCCCTCAGCATTTACTGTACAGGAAAAAATTTTGAGCAATTTGCTTTTTCAGAAGCTCTCACTTACGTATGATACTATAAAACCTTATAGACAACATCATACAGTTACCAAATAATACACCTATATATGGAGCAAATATACCAGACGTATGAAAATCCTACAATACCAAGACCCAGTAATATCCTTACCTAAGGACCAAAGAATAACATGACCAAATGAGAGCAACACCTGTGACTATCAGTTGTATACAGGCTCTGCTGACATATAAGTGATTATACAGCAGTTCCAGTGGCTCACAGATGACATCTTCTCTGCAGACATATAAATGATTACACTGCAGTTACATCCAGTGACTCACAGGTGACATCTTCTCTGCAGACATATAAATGATTACACTGCAGTTACATCCAGTGACTCACAGATGACATCTTCTATGCAGACATATAAATGATTACACTGCAGTTGCATCCAGTGACTCACAGGTGACATCTTCTCTGATGAGTCTCAACTTAAACTCATTTTTTCTGCTGATAGCAAAGCAAACCTCCCTCCCAACTCACAAAGCTTGGTCAGAAAATGTAGAGCAAGAGTTACAGATAATATTTATGCCATGCACTGTAGAAAATAGACATGCATACTAATAAGGGGGGGGGGGTTCACAAGGTGGGTTCACAAGGACAAAATCTGCTCGGTTTTGACTGCAGCAGGAACGTCTATCACAAGCGGCTTTTGGACCTTTATTGACACAAAACCGAACAGTTTTTCGCCGGTTTGAACAGTTTTAGTCCAAGTTCTTGTACAGATTTTGTACTGTTTGCTTAGATCAAAAAGTGGAGAATGATGCACTAAAGGTCCCACACAATCCATATAAAAATATCTATATGTGTGTGTGTATAAGTACTATGGATTGTGTGCGACCTATAGTGCATTGTTCTCCACATTTTGGTCTAAAAAATGCAAACCACACAAAAATCTTTCACAAAAACCTGGACAAAATCCATTCACTAACTTTCTGCTGCTTACCATTGACTTCAATGTTAACCTACTATGCAGAAACCAAACAGAAGAATGAACATGTTCTAAATTTTTCAGAATGCCGGCGGTGTGAGAGACCGTCCAGCAGAAAATCCGTTCAGAGTCCATGGGGTTCGTTGCAGTCGGTTTTTAGAAAAACTGACCAATAAACCTTGCTGTGGGGACAAGAATTATTAAGGGAGTATTCCATCTAACAAATCATTAAATAGTGTTTGTCCAATAATGATATAGTGATTATAAAAACTCAGGCAAAACATATAATAAGAAAGATTGCACGGACATTTTGGATAGGTCTTTTCATTCTTTCAACAATTTCTATGCCTATACACTTCTGAGTTAAATTTTGATGCTGCACAAAAAGGTTAGGAGGGCCTTGGAAGCTTCCGTATCACTATAGAACCTCCCACAACCTCGACAGGAAGAGGGAGCTTGAAGCCTCAGCTCTTTAAGAGTTTCCATTAAAAACATCACATCTTTCTGTCTCTACCTGAGACTAAATGACCACAGAGAGGACCATTGCAGGTAAAACCAGGCTTCACCTTCTCCAGGTCATTTATGATGTCTCATGTTTCTTCACAGAGATCTTTCACGAAGGTACATTAAGGCGCCATGTCTCAGCAGAATTCCTCCAGTTTATTTCCTGTTCACTTCATCCTTCAGGGAATCCCCGGCCTTGAACATCTCTACCTCCACCTCGCGCTCATCTGCACCATGCTTTATGTCTCTTCAGTCATTGGAAACCTCACCCTGCTCTATATCATCAGGATAGACCAAAGCCTCCATCAGCCAATGTTCTTTTTTCTCTGCATGTTGTCCTCTATTGACTTAGGCTTGTTAAACTCTGCCACACCCAAGATGTTGGGGATCCTCTGGTTCAACTCTCAGGAGATTGTCTCCGAGGCCTGCCTCACCCAACTGTTCTTCCTCCATTCGCTTTCCTTTACGGAGTCAGCTCTGCTCTTGGCGATGGCGTTTGATCGATATGTCGCCATCTGTAACCCTCTAAGATACATCTCAGTACTGACAAAACGGCTGATAACACATATCGGAGTTTTGGCCATTAGTAGAGGGATAGCGCTGATGATGCCATTACCTTTCATTATTAGAAGGATGCCATTCTGCTCGACCAATGTCATCCACCACTGCTACTGTGATCACATGGCCGTGGTGAAACTGGCCTGCACCGATATTACCTTCAACAAAATCTATGGCTTAATGCTGGCTCTTCTCATTGGAGGCTTGGATCTGATCTTCATCATTTGCTCTTATGTCCTGATTCTTGGGGCTGTATTTCAGCTGGCCTCCACTGAAGCCAGATTCAAGGCTCTTGGGACGTGCGCCTCCCATATTTGCGCCATGCTTTCATTCTACATCCCTGTTATTCTCTCCACTGTTCTCCACAGGCTTGGAAAACATGTCCCACTTCATGTTCACCTCTTATTGGCCATTGCATTCCTGATGCTGCCACCTCTCATCAACCCCATTGTGTATGGGGCAAGGACCAAGCAGATAAGGAACAGAGTGAGCTCCGTCTTCAGTATAAACCTCCTATGTCCTTCCAAGGTCTCCTCCGATACGACAAAGACTCATGCATGACAACTGTCTAGGTCTAAGACTTTGTTGCCCATAGGCTCTGAATAGTGACTATGGGCAACAAAGAAAGTCTAAGAAACTTTTCATACATGTCCCCATAGTGTGCAACTCTCCCTCCGGAATGATAGACTCAATACCTGGTAACGGAAATTTGGGAGCCTAAAACTATAGAAGTACCCACTGCCTAAATCGGAAGTTAGAGCCTGAAGCAGCTGAGTCGCCCACTGCCTGAACAGGAGGTGGGAGTCTGAAGCTGTAGAACCCCCCATACCCTGAACAGGAAGTGTGAGCCTAAAGCTGTAGAACTGCCCACTGCCTGAACAGGAAGTGGGAAACTGGGTGAACAATACAACTATTCCAGTCCAAAGTAGTTATTATTACCTGTGTAAGCAGAGAAGCTACTTCCTTCATCACTGATGATGCTTCCTTTATGACTGATATGTTGCTGGTGAAAATGACGTCATTGTGAATACGTGATATGTAAACTGTAGTGCACCACATACCATTAATGTGAGGTGAACGTCAGTTACAAAGGTGTGCAAGGATGGAGGACACACAACAGAGGAACAACCAGACATGTGTCTAACACAACAGCAAATCCTACTGCGTATGAGGCCCCAGAGCAGAAGGATGTCACTGCACCTCTGCTAACCCTACTGTGTATGGGGCCCCGTAGCAGATGGATGTCACTGTACCTCTACTAAACATACTGTGTAAGGGCCCGGAGCAGACAGATGTCACTGCACCTCTGCTAACCCTACTATGTATGGGGCCCCGTAGCAGATGGATGTCACTGCACCTCTGCTAACCCTACTGTGTATGTAGCCCAGGAGCAGACGGATGTCACTGCACCCCTGCCTCATAGTAAAGTTGTGTGTCTGCTGTAGTGGATGTGGCATCGTCCCTGCATCCAGTGATGTCAGGGAAGTGTCTCATGAATCTTTACCCTGGCATCACTACTAGATATAAAGAGGTAGGTAGACTATTTATGACTGCTGCTGGATCATCTC
>JAODAL010051937.1:0-26335 GCA_025379985.1 Phyllomedusa bahiana
GATGACCACCCCCCTTTCTTTGCCACTCCAGAAAAGCCAACCCAGGCAAAACGTTTGGAACCGCTTATACCAAACATGTCAGTAACATATCGTTACTGACACACAAACTGTCGGCTTCCCTTCACCGAGACCAGGCTTCTCGGTGACACGCATTACTCCACATACTCCCCAAGGCCGCAGAGGAGAGCCTTCTAGGAGACACATATCTTCCCTCAATGATGCCGCCTGGCACGGTCTCACTATATATATATATATATATATATATATATATATATATATATATACATACATAAATATGTTGAATATAGAAGCAGGAGAGGAGCACTCAACAATCTTCTCTTTTAATACTTTATTGTAGATAAAAACTCATAGTATCCAGTCGGGAGTCAACTACAAGTCACATAGCCTACGGCCGTTTCACGCGCTCACTCGAACACTTTCTCAAGGCATGTTTTTAATTGAAGAAGTGTTTTAATTGTACCGGCTGTGATAGGTACGGAGGGGGAGTCAAATAGCAGAAAAGCGCTTTCCCCCGACATGCCTTGAGAAAGCGTTCAAGTGAGCACACAAAACGGCTGTAGGCTATGTGATTTGTGGTTGTCTCCCAACTGGATACTATGAGTTTTTATCTAAAATAAAGTATTAAAGGAGAAGATTGGTGAGTGCCGCTCTCTTGCTTCTATATTCAAGAATTATTTGAGTGGAATTTCTTTACTTTTTGGAGCTGAGCACCACTACTCCCATATAACTTGTTTGGTGTCGTGACTCGTGGTGGTTGAATTGAAGGGCCGCAAATGGTGCCACCTGGTTTTCTATTACTGTGTCTATATATGTGTGTGTGTATATATATATATATATATGTATATATATAAATATATATATATATTTATTTTTTTTTTTTTTACTTTTACACTTACACCTGTAGTCCCTCTAGGGCACTTGACCATTAGGCGGCATGATCCCTTCTATACTGTTCAATTGTTTAGCTCATGCAGAAGGGTGTACAAAGATGGCACTCCTATTACTTTCTTCACTATGTCTCCATCTGCCACCATCTGCCATGGCAACAGCTATGCACCCCATGATCTTGTGAGAAGTGGAGGGGAGAGATTGGAGGAACAAATGGTGGATGGTGTTGACTCCGATCCCTGCTGGTGGGAGCTTTAAATAATAGTCAGCACCTGCCACCTATGAAGCTGGCTCAGCAAGTGAGCCTAGTTCATACATCCCTAGCATCTTCATGACATATGTTTCATATACATTTATGTTGGTAAGAAGTTAATCTTCAATTTGCATTATTTTAGGATGTCATTTTGTGTTTTTTGAACCAATTACTAGTTTCCTATAAAGGTATGGCTTCTATTGACAATTATTTCTACTTACAATATTCA
Source organism: Phyllomedusa bahiana (assembly GCA_025379985.1). Classification (NCBI taxonomy): domain Eukaryota; kingdom Metazoa; phylum Chordata; class Amphibia; order Anura; family Hylidae; genus Phyllomedusa; species Phyllomedusa bahiana. The sequence goes on from JAODAL010051937.1 coordinate 1,392, forward strand.
TTCCTGAATGAATTACTATGGTAACTTGTTTTACATGATAAAAAAGATAGTTCAAAGATGTTGGAGTATACATCTGCTGAATCTGAAATAAAGTCAACTGAAGGTCAAGCTTCATTAAAGAATAGTCTCAGTAATATGTGTAATATAGTTCTACTTTAGAAATAAATGGAAAATCTCTTCTCTCTTTGTTTCTAATTAGTAATAGATGATATAGAAAATGTTCTAGCTGGAATTAAATCTTTTTCCTGTAAAAATTTCTGAGAAATAAATCCTATATAGAAAATGTTATAATAGTCCCAGTGGTTATTTTATAATGGGATACAAATTATCAAGCATAGAAACATTTCTTACCTGTCTCTAGAGTCCTCAGATGAATATCACTAAGCTACTTTTATCCAAAGGAAAAGAAAAGATAATCGGTGTCCCTGAGCTTTATGGGGAAGCTTACATTTGATATTTTTACGCAATGGAGCATGAGAATAAAGAGAAGGTTATAGTCAAATGTAAAAAATTGATTTATATTATATATTCTGTACCTTCTATCTGATCATGGCACCTTTTTGACCCAAAGCTCAGTTATGATCCCCAGGGCTGTCTTACAAGATAAGCTTATTAGGATATAAGCTAGTGACATGCATTTTACAGACGGTTTTCGGTTTTGAAAGCCGTCTGTAAACCGGCTGTCAAACTTTAGCACGGACCTCTATGGAAAATCTGTGCAGCAGTCCCTATTGCATGGATTTTCTGCTGGATGGGGTTTTACACCTCCGGCGGTCCGAAGAAGATTGAACGTGCTCATTCTTCCACCCGCTTTTCGGACGGAACATGAACATGTCAATGTCGTGTACACGGCTCCAAAAACAAAGCAAATACTGCTCGGATAATCCGAACAGTATTTGCTCTGTGCCATGGGGACGCGCCCTTAATGTTTTTCATATCTATTTTAATATGTCCAATAAAATTTGTTATAAATGTATCTACTTCTTGCTAGCTTTGGAGTGATATTCTTACACATTCATGGTATATCTGATATTTTTTAGAACTCGTCTTTACTGTTGATTATCCTTTCTTGGTATATATTTGAGAAAGTGTTTATTTTAGTCTTCTGTTACTTCCTGAGGTGATCTGGAGGCGACAGGTCCTCTTAATATGTAAAACCTTAAAATCCACAGAATTTACAGGCACTTTAAAACAGTACAGAAGAATAGGGGAATTTTCAATATTGTCCCAAAACCCCTTTAAACCCCCTTTAAAGGACCCACCCTTTGTTTTGCCCTTCCGACACGGGCCCTATTTTTGAAATCTACTTTTTTCCCAATTTATGTGAAAAAAAACTTTCGCCCACTTTCACCTTATCCATGTTATTCCAGGGGAATTGTTTTTGGGACCCTTTGTTTTTTAAAATTAGTAAAAAAAATTTTTTATCCCCAAATTTCCTTGTTTTTTTTGTGAAAATATCAAAATTAATAAAATTTGGGGAAAAATTTTCTATTTAAAATTTTTGAAAAAATTTTCTGCGTGCAAGACAGAAAAATTATTCACCACAAAATAGTTATAAACTAGCACTACCATAGTCCACTATAGGTTTGGCATCTTTTTTTTAAATGTTTTTTTTTTTTTTTTAAAACATTAGAGGGTTTAGAAATTTAGTAAAATTTCTACATTTTAAAGAAAATTTCAATATACTTTTAAATTTGGGGACCACCCATTTCTGACGGGGCCCTTTGGGGGGGCCCCGCATGTTAGATACCCCCATAAGTTTTCCCAAACCTGAAAAAACTAACCCCTTAAAAAATTTACAACCTATTTGGGAAGTTTGAAACCCTTCAATATTTCAAAGAAATTAAAGCAAAGGGGAGGGGGAAATTTAAAAATTTTTCATTTTTTTTGGAAAAGATTTTTCAATATTTATCCATTTTTTCACGGGAAAAACGGTAAAGGGGATTTAAGGTAAATGAAACCCCTTTAATATAAATTTCCCCCCAGGTCTGCCGTTTTTAAAATTACCCATATGTGGCCCTAGTGGGAATTTTTTGGCTCACCCATAACCCCAGAAAAGGGGGAGCACCTACTATACCTGGGGGCTCATTTTCAAAACGTTTTAATTTTTTTCCCATTTCAGGGTTTGGGGCACCCAAGGGGCTAAAACTTTAAAAAACACCCCTAAATTTGACCGCATATTGGGAAAATACACCCCCTTTAAAGAATATATCCAGGGGGCAAAGAGTATAAAAAGAAACCCCCCAATATTTAAATTTTTTTTTTCTTGGGGGTGAAAATTAAAAAATTTTTTTTTTTTAAAAAATCGGGGGTTTAGCTTTTTTTTCGTAAATCCCAAAAAAAAATTTTTTAAAATTTTTAAAACTTCCCCAAGGGCCAAAACCCTACAAATGGGTGTAAAAAAGCTGTTTGGGGGCCCGGCAGGGGGGTATAAAAGGAGGAGCGCATTTTGGGTTTTTTAAAGCAGTTTTGGGGGGGGGCCATTCCCTTTTTAAACCCCCAAAGTAGCAGAACAGGGGAAACCCCAAAGGGGGGGCCCCCTTTTGGGGGGCAAACCTCAGGATTCTCAAGGGTTTCTTGAAAAGGGGGGAACAAGGGGGGGGGGGGAAAGGGGTTTTTTAAGTTTGGGAATGAAAAGGGGGAAAAAAAAAAGTTGGTCCCTTGTTTTTTGAGTTTTTAATTTTACAGATTGCCCGGGATGTAAATGATGGGGAAAAATTTTTTAAAGGGGGTACAAATTTTTAAAATTTTAAAAAAATTTTTTTTTAAAAATTTTTTATTTTTTTTTGTTTTATTTTTAATTTTTTAAAGGGAAAAAAAAAAAAAAAAAAAAAAATAAGTTTTTTTTTTATAAAAATTGCGTTTTTATGTTTTCCAAATTTGACAAAACCATAACTTTTTTATTTTGCTTTGAAAGCTGGGGAAGGGGCGGGTTTTTTGCGGATGAGTTGGGTTTTTTTGGGGCCTTGGGTTTTCTAAGATGCCCATTATCACTTTTTTTAAGGTTTTTTTGAGATGTTTTGAACAAAATTTCAGCAATCTTGTATGTTTTTTTAAATTTTTTTTTTTTATAGCGGTTTACTGTACGGGATATATACATGGGAAACTTTAACCCCAGTTCAATACTGGGGGATCTACCTGCAACAGGGGGGGGCACTACCGGGCCCAAAAGAGGGGGCACTACCGGCAAACAAAAGGGGGGACAAACCCGGCAAACAAAGGGGGGGACCTACCTGGCAAACAAAGGGGGGCCCACCTGGCTAACAAAGGGGGGACCTACCCGGGTAACCAAAAGGGGGCCCCCCCCTCTAAAAACCCCCCTAACAAAGGGGGGGGCATCTACCTGGCTACAAATTTGGCTCTACCTGGCTTCATAGGGGGCATCTGCTTGGCTACAAGGGGGCATCTACCTGCCTGTAAGGGGCACTACCTGGTTATGAGGGGGTTACTACCTGGCTATAAGGGCATCTACCTGGCTTTCTTCCAAAGCTGTTATGCAGTTAGGTGGAGTGGGTGTGGCTTTTTGAAGGGGCGTGGCATACCGACAAGATGGGCGTGTCCATGCAAATTTTTACCACGGCGCGCTATGCGCACCGCCCACTACAGTCTCCTGCTTTTCCATTTTCAAAAGTTGGCAACTATGGTCTTTGTTCCTGTGTGAATTTGCAAACATTAATCTGGCTTTTATATGATTCTTTTGGAGTAATGACTTCTTCTTGCCAGAGTGGCCTTTCAGCCCATGTTGATACAGTACTTGTTTCACTGTGGATAATGACACAATCTTACCAGTTTCCACCAGCATCTTCACAAGGTCTGTTTCTTTTGTTCTTGGGTTGATATGCACGTGTCGGACCAAAACACGTTCATCTCTGAGACACAGAACTCATCTCCTTCCTGAGCGGTATGATGGCTGGACATTCCCATCTTGTTTGTACCTACATATAATTGTTTGTACAGATGAACAAGGCACCTTCAGGGAAGTGGAAATTGCACCCAACGATCCAGACTTGTGCAAGTCCACAATTCTCTTTCTGATATCTTGGCTGATTTCTTTAGACTTTCCCATGAAGCAGCATGTTTCAGTGTCTCTAATTAACTCAGATGTTGCCAATAAGAAGCTTCCAAAGACATGACATCATCATATGGGCTGTCACAAATTGTTTAAAGGCATACTAAAGCTAATGTATGTAAACTTTTGACTTTGCAGAAAGTAATAAAAATACCTTTAAAAATCTATCTCTCTCATTATTCAGGCATTTGGCAAATATAAATAACTTTGATTCCTAATATACCTGAAACGAGGAAGGTTTATTCTGATTTTATGTCAGATAGTGAGAAAAACATACAGATGTGTCTTTTATTATAGTGTATGTAAACTTCTGGTTTGCTGGAAAAAGCTGGCAACATACTGTATTTGTTTAATGGAGGCCTATGGCAAGTGTCATACAATGGCATCTATCACCCATAAAGTCTCAATGTAATAATAAAAAAGGGTAACATAGCCAATTGCATTATTCCATCTTCTTTTTTTAGTGACAATGTGAAGAATAGGCATTATTGGCCTCTGCTGAGTAATGTACCATTAATGTTTTCTCTGGAAGCTTTACTGGCATAGTGTACAACCTAAACACAACATAAAGCTAGAGGTCAACAAAACATAACATTGAAAATAAAAGAAATCACAACATTTATATGCGGCTCTTTAATTTCTCTGTTTGACAAGAGGCACTTACTTTTCAATTTTGAACAACCCCTATCATGTTCCTGTTGTGCTAAAAGAGAATCAGATTACAAAAAAACATGTTCTCTTTTTATTACTGCATCTACTCAAGGGGGTAATCTCAGATTCTAATGATGAGCATTCATACAGACAAAAAAAAGAATGTGCTACTTACCTCAAATGACATTTTGCAAGTTAAAAGGGTTGTCACTCTTTCTTTTTTGGATGCTCTGGGCGTTGACCAAGTTCTTCTGAACTTGGGCCCAGACTGTGCACAGATCTTTAACGATAGCATCCACCCCATTATGATCGGACATAGTGCTGGATAAAGATGCATGTCTCGGGTGAAAACCATAGTTGCTAAAAAACGGAGAGAACTCAGATGAACTATTATCCTGATTATTAATCGCGAATTCCACTAACGGTAGTCCCCGGAGTCGATTGCTAAGCTCTTATCAAACGACTTGAGGCCATAACAACCCGCTTAAAGACCGAATGTAGTCACCGAAGTCGATGGCTAACTCTTATAAATTGACTTAAGTTTAGGCCTTAAAAACTGGCTTAACAACTGTTAGTGACTTCACGACGCATTCTTGTCCTAAAAATAGCATATTTTAATATTTGTGTTTTGCAATTGCATCAGTATATATTGTAGAGTAAACTTAACTAATTATTATTATTATTTTTTTTTAATGGCGTTCAAAATAACATGATATATTTATAGGGTAGGTCTTATGTCCACGGCGACACCAAATATATGTACTTTATTTTTGGGTCGATTGGCGTTTGTAAACGGGAAAAGAGCAGTGTACGTGTTTTATTTTATTTCACTTTTTTTTGTTTCCCTTTTTTTTTATTTTACTTTTTTCACTTTTCCCTAGGGGATTTGTATTGGTATAAACAGCATTGCTGGTCACTCACCACAATGACAACATTTGTAAAATTCTCAATGCCGACCACATTTGTTATAGATTCCAGCTCTCCCAGATGACAAGTCTGCTTAGCAATAATCAGGGATAGGGACAGGAATAGATTACCGCCAGACTGGACAAACTTGTCATCTGAGAAAAATGTGTGGAATCTATAAAAAATGTTTCCAGCATTGGGAGCTCTTCACCCAGCTTTCCCAGACAACTGAAAAGCTAAGCAAGAAACAGGGACTGGAAAAGCACAGTACAACCCATAATAATTATAGGGCCTCTACAAAGGTGGTCACCTTTGTCCGACCACATTGGCTCCTGTCTCACGGGTCTCCTGTCTCAACGGCCCCTGTCTTAACGGCTCTTGACTCAAGGGGCTCCTGAGATTCAAGGGGCTTCTGATAACAATCAAGGGGATCCTGCTGAGATTTAAAGGGGCTCCTGCTGACAATCAAGGGGCTCCTGCAATCAAGGGGGCTCCTGCTGAAATTTAAGGGGGCTCCTGCTGACAATCAAGCGGACTCCTGCTGACAATCAAGGGGGCTCCTGCTGACAATCAAGGGGCTCCTGCTGACAATCAAGGGGGCTCCTGCTGACAATCAAGGGGGCTCCTGCTAACAAACAAGGGGCTCCTGCTGACAATCAATGGGGCTCCTGCTGACAATCAAGGGGCTGCTGCTGACAATTAGCGGACTCCTGCTGACAATCAAGGGGGGCTCCTGCTGACAATCAAGGGGGCTCCTGCTGACAATCAAGCAGACTCCTGCTGACAATCAAGGGGGCTCCTGCTGACAATCAAGCGGACTCCTGCTGACAATCAAGCGGACTCCTGCTGACAATCAAGGGACAAGGGGGCTCCTGCTAACAATCAAGTGGGCACCTGGGTTTTAAGGGGGGCTCCTGCTGACAATCAAGGGGCTCCTGCTGTGCTGCTGACAGTGAGTCAGTGTAGTGACAGACAGTGGGCTTCTGACTCCTGACTCTTAAAAAAAGCTGCTGCTCTCCAGAAATTCACCAGAAAATCTCCTCTGCTCTCAGTGCTCTGACTGTGACTCACTCACTGCTCATTTGTACTGCTCTGTGGCGTGAACGCTGGGGAGTAACGTCACATCTGGCATCAGACCCCAGCAACAGCAGCGCGCCGCAGAGTAGCAGTGGGCGGTCTGCGGTGCGGAAGACATGGGCAGTGCTGCCAGGCGGTGACACGTCGCGAGGTTAGTATAGCGAGCGGCGCCGCCCCCAGTCAGAGAGTGATCTGCCCCTGCGACGTGTGCCGCCGCCGCAGCCAATTGCTTAGCAACTGCTAGAAACCTGGCAGGTAAACAATCGGCGGCGGCGAGTGGCGGCGGCGCCGGGGACTAACTAAGGGTAAGTATTTAACCCAATCGCCTGCTGATCAGAGACAAAACAGTGAATTTTTTGTGTAACAGTTTCGTTCACCCTCTCCGTCTGCCCTTTAGTCTCAGGGTGGAAAGCCGAGGAGAAGGATAGGGTGATACCCAGAGCCTTACAGAGAGATCTCCAGAAACAGGACACAAATTGGACCCCTCTGTCCGAAACAATATTCTCGGGTAACCCATGTAGTTTGACAATGTGTTTGATGAAAAGCTCGGCAAGCTTCTTGGACGACGGCAAACCTTTTAATGGAACCAAATGACACATCTTACTAAAACGATCCACCATCACCCAAATGGCCGTCTTACCCTCAGAGGTAGGAAGATCAGTCATAAAGTCCATGGAGATGTGGGTCCATTGGTGCTAGGGTATGGAGAGAGGACAAAGTTCCCCAGGAGGACGAGTTCTGGGAACCTTTGCCCGAGCACAAATGTCACACGCTGCCACGTAGGCCTCCACATCACGATACAATGAAGGCCACCAGTAATTGCGAGAGATGAGCCTCTTTGTGCCAGACACCCCGGGATGTCTGGATAATACAGAATCATGCAATTCCTTTAACAACCGTAGCCGAAACTGAGTGGGGACAAAGACTCTAGAAGCCGGACAATTAGCAGGTCTCATGTCCTGGTGTGTCTTAATCTCAGTGGCTAAATCGGGGGACATGGCTGAGACAATCGTCTCCTTGGGTAATATAGGTACTGGATCCTCCCGAGGTGAGTGACTGGCACAGAAGCTTCTAGATAATGCGTCAGCTTTAACATTTTTAGATCCTGGTCTGTAAGTGACGACAAAATTAAAGTAAAGTACAATGCACAATGATCCTGACGTGGGTTTAGCCTTTTAGTGTTATCTAGATAGGTAAGATTTTTATGATCTGTTAGGACCATGACTTGGTGTTGGGCACCCTCGAGGAAGTGGTTCCATTCCTCAAGGCCCACTTAGTAGCCAACAGTTCACGGTTCCCAACATCATAGTTCCTCTCCGCTGAGGAGAATTTATGGGAAAAGAAAGCACACAGCCGAAGATTGGTCAGGGCGGTCGACCGCTGAGATAGGACTGCCCCTGCTCCAAACTCAGAAGCATCAACCTCAACGACGAAGGGTTTGGTATAGTCTGCTTGAACCAACTCTGGGGCAGTGACAAAACACTGCTTAAGCCTTTCGAAAGCTTCTAAGGCCTCTGGTTGCCAGTTACTGATATTAACCCCCTTTTTAGTCATATCAGTAAGTGGTCGAACGAGAACAAAAAAATTTCGGATACATTTTCGATAATAGTTAGCAAAGCCCAGAAACCGCTGCAAGGCTTTCAGGGAGGAAGGACGAACCCAATCAAGAATTGCCTGAACCTTCCCGGGATCCATGCAAAATGAGTTAGGAGTCAAAACATATCCCAGGAAAGGTACCTCCTGAACCCCGAAAACACACTTCTCAAGTTTGACAAATAAACTGTCAACCTTCAAGATTTGCAAAACCTGCCGCACATGTTTAACATGTGATGGCCAGTTCTGTAAATAAATTAAAATGTCATCTAGATATACAACCATACAATGACCAATGAGTTCTCTGAAAACATTATTTACCAGGTTCTGGAAGACTGCGGGAGCATTACACAACCCAAAAGGCATAACAAGATATTCAAAATGGCCTTCTGGGGTATTAAATGTGGTCTTTCACTCATCCCCCTTCTTGATACAAATAAGGTTATAAGCCCCTCTTAGGTCCAGCTTAGAAAACTATTTAGTCCCCTGGATTTGATTAAACAGGTCAGGAATCAATGGTAAGGGGTATTGGTTCTTTACCGTTACTTTATTTAGCTCACGATAATCAATAGATGCGCGAAGACTTCCATCTTTTTTCTTAACAAAAAAGAAGCCTGCATCCATGGGAGACACTGAAGGCCGGATGTGACCCTTCTGTAGAGTCTCAGCATTGCTTCATAGCGATTCTCTCTGGACCTGACAAGTTATATATCCTGCCTTTAGGAAACCTTTATATATCCTGCCCCAGGCACCAGTTCGATGGCACAATCATAGGACCTATGCGGGGTTAACCTCTTAGCAATATCACAAATAAAAGCAGGAATCTGCTCTACTTCCGCATTACCAAGAACCATAGGGAGACATTTGTCAAAACACTGCTGTCCCCATATAATTAATTCTCCAAAACTCCAATCAATAACCAGGTTGTGTCTCTGAAGCCAGGGCAACCCCAAAACAACATCAGCGGGTAAGCCCTCCTTGATAAACAGTATACATTTCTCCTTATGCATAGACACAACTAGCACCTCAAGTTCTGGGGTGCAATACTGAATAATGCCCTTAGCCAACAGGGTAGAATCAATAGCCACATGGGATCTGCTAGAGGCCTCCAGGAAAGGCCCAGACGCTTAGCAAATGAAGCGTCCACAAAATTGGAAGCTGATCCTGAATCTACAAAAGCACTCCCAGATTCACACAAAAAGAAATATGACATTTTCACTGGCAACAACAACTTTTTTGATACCATAGGGAATACCTGTTCGCCTAGGTGACCTTCCCGTGAGTCACCTAGGTGCTGGAGTTTTCCGGCCAGGGCCTCCTTTTGGGACACTCACGGATGCGATGACCTTCTCCACCACAGTAAAATCATAGTCCCTGGGTGCGACGTGAGGTCCTGTGGTCACTAGCAGTACCCGCAGAAGAAGCCCCTACCTGCATAGGCTCCTCAGGGGGTATCACCGCACTTGAAGGCTCTGGGGTGGTGGCTGAACGGAGTAGTGGAGTAAGGTGAGGCAATGGAGAAAGGGTCTGCTCCCGACGTCTCTCCCTAAACCGTCTGTCTAATCGGACTGCCAAAGCGATGGGTCATCTAGAGTGCCCGGAGTAGGATAGGCCACCAACATGTCCTTAACATGGTCAGCCAATCCTACCCGGAACTGGCACCTGAGGACCTCACCAGCGGTGAAACTCAGCGGCATATTCCTCTACTCTCTTCTTACCCTGCCTTATGATGGGGCGCGGCGTTGCGGCCCTCGCCATCGCCTCCCTATCAGGGTCGTCGAAGAGAAGTCCCAAAGAGACAAAAAAAATCTGTCTACAGAAGACAATTCTGGTGAGTCAGAGGGTAGTGAGAATGCCCACTCCTGGGGAGACTTTTGGAGAAGGGACATGACAATTCCCACTCTCTGTTCCTCTTTACCAGTGGTACATGGGTGGAGTCAAAAACACAGCCAACATCACTCCCTAAAAGTCAGAAAAGCCCTCTTGTCACCCGAAAACCTATCGGGTAGCTGAATGGGGGGGGTTCCACCGAAGGGGAAAGCGATGCCGGATGGTTCCCACCTTGTGTGGTACCCTGGGACGTCTCCTGCTGCTGTACCCTCAGTGCCAGGTCTTGGACCAACTGGGCAAGGCCCTGCATCTGCTCCACCAGTGCAGTCATGGGGTTCATGGTACCTGGGGATCTGTAATGTATGGCCTGAGAAAATGTCACGTCAGAGGAGGTACAGTGGGCCCTGACTGCCACCAAGCCCACTGTCCCTGCCTATTTGGCATGCTGCCCTAGATGGCAGGCCCAAACTGGATGACAGTTCCTACACTCCTATGTGCAGGGCCGTCAGGGAAACGCAGAGTCAGACAGTCCGGGTTGATAATGGTACAGGTATGCTAAAGCCACGAATCAGAAACCAGGAGAATAATAAACGGTAAACAAGCCAAGCGTCCAAAAACACGGGAGGTCACGCAGTACAAAAACGGAGGACAAAAAACTTAGCCGAGGAGAGGAGCAAGCCAAAGTCAGGAACACAGGAGTAAACAAGCAGAAACAGGAATAAATGGGAAGCAAAAGGGATAACCTTTCTCAGGCAAAGACTGACAGGAATGAGCGAGTTTAAATGAGGCGCCCGGACCCTGCCCCAGCAGACGATTGGTGCGGCCTCCGGGCCCTCCTATTGGCCAGTGTCACACACCCTCTGACTTGATTAGGAGCCGAGCTGTCACTCCTAAGCTCGTCAGCCCAGCCCCTCCCTGGGTGAGTCAACTGACTAGAGGGATTAATCCCTGGCGTGCCTTGCTGCTTCACGGCGGAAACATGCGCCGTGACGCATATCCAGGATCCCATGGTTTGTTTTGCGTATTTTATAGTTTGTGTGTTTTTATGATATGCAAACAAATAAAAACCACGGTAGAGAAAGGAGCCAAAGGCTCCCTGCCAATCAGTCTTGTAGGCTGCTGGTGTCCAGACAAAAGTGGCTTGATAATATGGGTGTCTTTGGAGGTGGCTAGAGGCATGAGCTAGTGTGAGGTCATGAATTGGACAGCGCCCACTGCAGTGTTCTGGCCAGAGGCCCATAATGTTGTTAAGACGGCTCTGCATCAGCCTTACACGTAACAGACATGAACAACGATGAGACTATCGATAATTCATACTGATATCTGGCATCATATTCTGCCCAAGGGACTGTCCAATAAAAATTAAAGGCCCATAATGTTGTTAAGACGGCTCTGCATCAGCCTTACACGTAACAGACATGAACAACGATGAGACTATCGATAATTCATACTGATATCTGGCATCATATTCTGCCCAAGGGACTGTCCAATAAAAATTACTTCTACCTGTCTCATAAAAAAGGTTTCTTTTCAGAACCATGTTGACTATGAAGTATTGGATGTGGATTTGAGCTAACTGGAACTGGTGAATATATTGGGCAGCTGTGTTCTATAGATAATTCTCCTTATCCTATAAAAAAAATCACCATACGACCCATATCTGTTTTTATAGATTAGAAATCTCTGTCTCCAAACTTGAACAACTCCTCAAATTCTTCCAGTAAGTTAATGGGACCCAGAACATTTTTGCCTGTGGCCAGAAGATCACAAATGGACAGTTGTTATAGACAACAATTTATTTCACCTGATTTGTCTCCATTTACCAGAAATGAAGAACTTTTATAATTTACAGTAAAGAGCAAGAAGTGCATTTAAGTGCAATGTACTGGTAAGGTAGTGTTATCACATACAGTAAAGGTAAAGCTCTACACCGCCTCTAGACATTGTTGCTCTCCACTATTCTTACAACAGCCATCCGTCAGACTTGGTTCAGATTCCTGACCAGTTGTGATCCAACTAATTTATTAGCTTCATACATTTTATGCCCGACTCAGGTGTTCCATCTGCAAATTGTTGTGGTCATTGCAAGGTAAGTGAAAGTCATTCTGCTCCAACTGTTCCACAGTCTTCTCTTCAGGGGGAAACTTCTCAAGCTCCTTTATAGACGGAGAAATTTTGTTTATTTTTGCAAATGCTTGGTCGATTTCACTGAATGTCTTGTTCTTTGTCTCTGGTAACACAATGTAGAGGTAGATGGCACCAAACAGGCAGATTGCAGCAAACACTAGGAAACAGTAGTTGCCCAAGCCTTCCTATTAAGACAAAGAAGAGAGGTCAACAAATGGGGACAATGAAATTCCTTTAAGGACACTGATAGCTATGGCATGCAAAAATATGAGAACTTCTAAACAAATTACATATACTATGTAAAAGAAATATGTAAGAAAAGTGCCAGTGTTTGAATACCCTAAATGTTGATTCACTAGTGTTGTTTTTGTTTGGTCTTGAAATCGTATTGCTTGGTACAGATGCCATATTTCCTATTGCCTGGGCATATTGTAGGCATTATTTGCCCCCATAATTAGCTTCCTGTGAGGATACATGAGACAGTGTTTTTAGATTCTTGTAGGTAAAGATAGTTCAGAAATTCTGATCAAGGATCACAGAATAGAATAGAGAACTATAAGAACACAAAACTGTGGGCGACAAGTCCCAACTCGCCAACGCCAGTTTTTTTTATCTATTTTGCACCAGAACCAATTTTGACGCCATATTCTTGTTGTAAATGAAATGTCGTACACAAAAACTAGGTGCATTATACGCTGGGCACAACACATTGTAATGCGCCTAAATATGGTGCACAGTGCGCCTCCATCGCGCAATGCGCCTATTGAGGCGCATTACATATGTTATGCGCCTTCATCGGGCAATGCGACTTGATAGGCACATTACATATACTAAAAATGATATACTATGCGCCGCGAGTAGCGCAATGCGCCTCTTTTGATGCAATGCGCCTTTTTCGGTGCAATGCGCCTTTTTCGATGCATTAAGTTTTCTATGCAAGGTATACCTGATGCCAGTTTTTAGAAAGTATCGGACTTTCAGATGCACTTTACACTGATTTAATGCACCTAAAACTGGCATGGATACGCCACTTTTCGGACATGTTGCCCTTTGTTACTACCCATGTCTCTCCTACCCCATCTTGCATGACAAGAGCCTGCAGCATCACATGAAAACCATACCATCTCCCTCTTCATCTCATATGAAGGTCTGAATCTCTTGCTTCTCACTATAGAATTGCATTTTAGAGTCCATTTAGTTTAATGCAAATATAAAAATTTACCCCTAGTAGTGGCTTCAGTCATCCACAATTTATTGAGAACCCTATGACTGTGTAAACTGATACATGCATTTCAGTATGACATCTGTGTTGCATACTGGTGTAATTATAAGAGGTGCAGAGGCAATAGTTACTATTGGGCCATGCAGCCCAAGTGGGCACAAAAATCCCTCAGCCACATAAGAAAACACCAGTATTGTAAAAGACACATGGTAGCTGGGGGCTCCATATCACTTTGTGCATCAGTGCCCAGGAATTTCAAGTTAAGCCTCTGTTGCAGAGCAAATATGTCATATAGCTTCTTGGTCTAATGGTTGTAGGTTAATATGGCTAATGGTGACCACGACAGTAATGTCTTGTTCATATTTATAATAATGTACAAAAAAGTGGGCTACATTACAGTGGACAACTGCTCTGGCACATAGTTGGTATAAATTTCCATTGGTGGCAGAAAGACTGCCACAGTGATTCATTTATTAACCCTTTAAGACCCAGGCCAAATAAAAGGCCTTAGATCAGCTAATTTTTTCATTTTTTGCTTCCTTGAGTTTCAACAGTTGTCTTTTATTATATTTTACACCATTCATAGATCACGCTAACTAACCCATTAGATTCATTTTACAGCTTATTATGGTTGTGCAGATACTTAACATGTGTTTATGTGTAATGTATGTGCAAATTTTTTTTAATTAAAATATTTTTATTGTATTATTTACACTATTTTTTCTACACTTCTTTGTTTTTGCTATTTTTTAATCCTACTAAAAGATAACTAATTTTCACTTTTTTTTCTACAATTAGTAACATATTAGCATAAATCTGTATGCTAATACATTACATTTTCTGTGATTATGACACAGACTGCTGTCAGGGCAACACACAGTGTGCCCAGACATTGGGCTTACTGTACAGACAGCGCTGAGGCTACTCTAGTTCCCCAGGGCTGACTGTATAGACATTTTTCAAGCTCCATCATGCACTGGGAGCAGTGGAATCTCCTTTGATTATGCCATGGTCACAGACTGCAGCAATCAAAGAGTTAAACGTCAGGTATCAGAGGCTCCCTCCAGTCTTTGCTGTGCACAGAGACTGCTCTAGGAATGGAGCTGTTGACTAGATTTGTTCCTGGTACAACAGCGGTGCTGGGAACCATAACCCCTCTTTGAAGGCAGTGCTGCCTTTTGGAGTCGCTGGCAACAGAGAACATGATCTGCTCGTCATCAAAAGACAGTAGGCAGTAGTTAAGAGGTTAAGAAGGGTGAGCCTCTTAATTATACTGTTACATCTTACTCAAGCATCCTTATGTAGGTCTACCGTAAGTTATTTCAAGGCCCCATGCAGGCAAAGCACCTGAACCTCCCACTCATCAGGAAGAAAAAAGATGTTCTGTTGCTTAGTGGGGCTTAAAGAAGTAACTATTATAGTGGCAAGGCACTGAGAGCATCAATTACTGTGTAAGGTTTATAGTGGTGACAAATGGATGATAGTATTACAATGTATGAAACAAAGAGGTCCACTTTTGCCATCCAGGGTACTATGACTGGGACACAATGCATGATGTTTGTGTAGAGATTGGGAAGGGTTGGATAAAAGAAGAGGAACCTAAGAAGCAAAGATGAGTTGTGAATGGAAGAAGTTATCATGGTAATCTGGTTTCAATGGAGAAAAGGGGAAAATAAATAGCTACAATCAGAGAAGATGTCACCTGTGAGTCATTGGTTGTAACTGCACTGAAATCACTGATATAATCTGCACAGCACCTGCATACAATTAGTTAAATATAGTGGGTTGATAAAGTATTCACACTGCTTGAACTTTTCCTCATTTTCAAACAAAGCAGCCACAAACTTAATTGTATTTTAATGATATTTTATGTTATAAAGCAAAATAGCAAGTATTTGTGAAGTGGAAAAAGAATAATATGTGCTTTCCAAATTTTTGTAAGTTAAACAACTGAAAAGCATGAAGTGTAGAAAATACCCGGCACTCGTACAGAGGGATTCCAGAAGGCATCGTGACAAAAAAGCACTCCGTTTATTATAAGGTCATAAAACACCCATATAAAAACATCCATGGGTATAACTGTATGCGTTTCAGGCCCGTTCCTCGGCCCACGAATAAGGGCCAAGGAACGGGCCTGAAACGCGTAAACAGTTATACCCATGGATGTTTTTAAATGAGTATTTTATGACCTTATAATAAACGGAGTGCTTTTTTGTCACAATGCCTTCTGGAATCCCTCTGTACGAGTGCCGGGTATTTTCTACGCTTCAAATTTGATTCCTTGGACACCTACAGCCGGGTGTCATTCCCGAGAGCACCGTTCTTTTGAGTGGAAGGAGGCAGCCCCCCCAGCCAGAAAATCCTCAGGAGAGGCAAGGCGGACCATATGTTCAGACATTTTCGGTGAGCGCCACTCTATATACATTTTCTTTATAGTGAACTGAAAAGCATGGCGTGCATATGTATTCAGCCCCCTAAACCCTGGTTCACTCTAAATTAAATCCAGTGAGACCAATTGCCTTTAGAAGTCGCCTCATTAGTAATGTGTTAGAGAACATTTGTGAACAAGCAGTATCATGAAAACCAAGGAACATGCACAGGGATAAAGTTGTGGCAAAGTGGTTTGCAGGATTAGATTTAAAAAAATAGTCCAAACTCTGAACATCTTATGGAGCACTGTTCAATTCATTATCTATAAATCGAAGAAATATGGCAGAATTGCTAACCTACCAAGGCATGGCCGTGCAAATAAATGGGCAGTCCAAACAAGGAGAGCACTTATTAAGAAAGCAGCCAAGAGGTCACGCTGGAGGAGCTGCTGAGATCAATAGCTCAAGTGGGAGAATCTGTCCACAGGACAACTATTAGTTTTGTACTCCACAAACCTGGCTTTTATGGAAGAGTGGCATTATATCCAGGGACAGTGTACTGCTGAGGCGGAGTGTCTATGTAGTGCACAATGAAGTATTTTAACATGATGTTGCAGAAATTGTAGTAATAAACTGTAACCTGACTACTAAATAGCTACCACTGCTAAAAATACAGCATTTGCCCCTAGAGCATATTTAAACTAAATATAAAACAGCTATAGCAAAAAACAAAACTGCCCTCTTCCTGCTGATCCAATTTATTTGTTACTATATCTCTACAGCAGTCGGAGCTTTATTTCTTTGATACAGAACTCCAAATCCTCTGCAAAAAGAGTTTAATAATTAAGTAACACTAACTGCATCCAGCCACCTCTGCACCCAGGCAGCCAGATTGTTATCATTTAACTCCATTACTATGCAGGGAAATTGGAGCTATGTATCCGAAATACAAAGCTGTAATCACTAGGAAGACGTATTAAGAACCTAATCTGCAAGAACTTCACATCTAAAATTGACTTGGTATTAAACAGAAGAAATTCATTTTAAAGCTGCTCTGAAGTCTTGTGATTGTTTAAACAAGCTTCCAAATGAGAGATCTTAAGAATCTAATAATTGAATATACTATAAGGGGACATACACACAAAACACTTTTTGGTGCGGACATTGTCTGCGGCAAAAACGCGTTGTTTCCTTGTTGACAATTCCATACTTGGAAACATAGAATTCAATGAGGAAACAGCGCAGATTGCCCAATTGATTTCTGGCTGCTGTACTTTATTATTAAAACGTTGCGCCGAAAAATAGTTAAGTAAAATCAGCGTCCTCTGAATGATGAAGCTGATTTAACATGGCAGTCAATGGGAAATGTTCTACAGGTGGTTCAGACACTTAGGGCGACATGTATGATCGGGCTTTTCGCCTGTTTTTTGGAGTAACCTGCGCCTCCCGGCCCGAATCCCCCTGTCGGACGCAGGGATGCAGTGTTAGGCGCAGCGTTCGCCACTTTCAGCTGCGCCCCGCATGAAGGGGCGGGCAATGGGCGTGGTGTGGGCGCGGAGTAGGCGTTCCGGGGCGGGACGCGGCGCGCTCGAAAACTCCGAGGCATGTACGATCGCGGCTCGCCAAAGCGCGGCGCAATGCAGTGCTCGGCAGCTCCGACAGGCAGACCTAATTTATTTTGGTCTAAATGCTCCGGCGGAGGCGAAGTTAAGCAAGAACGGAACATGCGAGACAGATCGCGACAGAAATCTCGGGGCTCCGCTCCGTGCAGCAGGAGTATGATTCTAAAAAATATATATAAAGGTGGAAAACATTATCAGAAAAAGAGCTCAAACCTAAAAAATAAAAAATAATAAAAATAAAATCACTTTCCAAAAATCTAGAACGGCGCAATATCAAGAATTAGGATATTGGAAATTGCCGGGAAATACAGTAATTCAAATTCTGGAAGCTATTTTCATTGGTCGGCAGAAACCGGCGAATCAGAATAGGAGCGACAGTGAACCATTAAAACCTATGGAGAACTATTGACCAATCAGAATAAAAGGTGGGACATTTCAAAATACAGTAAAAATGCAGAAAAGAGCTGATTGGCTGAGCCTTCGGGGGCTTGGCTATCTCAGCCAATCAGAATAGGAGCGACAGGGACCCATTATAGCCTATGGAGAAGTTTGAACCAATCAAAATCAAAGGCGGGACAATTCAAAATACAGTAAAAATGCTGAAAAGAGCTAATTGGCTGAGCTAGCGGGGGCTTGGCTATCTCGGCCAATCAGAACGCGAGCTACTTCTCCCATTGTAGTCTATGGAGACATCAGCGCACTGAAATCTCGGCGCTCAGCGCCGTGCGGCATGGTGTATGAATAAAAAAATTATTTTTATTAAGTGTAAAACATTATCAGATAAAGCGCTGAAACCTTATATAAACATAAATCATTTAAATCCCAATCATCGAGTTTGTTGCCGAGACCTGCGATACATAAGGAGTTGCAATAGAGAGAATTGCCGGGAAATACAGTAATTAAATTCAAATTTGTTTATAAGCTAATAAAATCTGAAATTGGTCGCGGCATTAAAAAACCAGCCAAGGGGATCAGAATAGAGCGACAGTGTGGGCCCCATTGCTAACGGGGTATTTTGAATTTTAGAAAAATTGACCATTTTATCAGTTAAAAGGGAAGGCGACATTGGACCCATTCCAACCTGGATGGAGAAATATTGAACCAATGAATTTCCAAAGTGCCGGGTACAGTTCAAAATACATTAAAAAAAAAAATTTATTACATCAATAAAATCAGGTTTATTTCTTTATTTTCGTTACACACCCCAAAATACTTATTTTTTTTTTCTTTACCCCCATATTATTATTCATTTTATATACACATCGGGACAACTTCGGCATTATTATCATTTGATTACTGCCATGTACATTTAAATTTCAGTTAGCATTAGAAAACCCATAGTAGCGTCGCTCGCTCTCCCATAGGTCAAAATAAAATCTCCTCTATTAACTTAGACAAACACAAACAGAGCTCGCTCTGTATTTCTTTTCCCATAGAACTCTATGAGAAAGTAACTCGCGCTCTGATTGGCTAAGCAGGACGAGCCCCCGCCGCTTCAAGCAATCAGCTCTTTTCTGCCTTTTTACTGTATTTTGAACTGTCCCGCCCTTGAATATGATTGGTCAATATTTCTCCATAGTTTAGAATGGGTCCCTGTCGCTCCTATTCTGATTGGTCAATTCTCCTCCATAGGTTAGAATGGACCACTGTCGCTCCTATTCTGATTGGCTGGTTTATGCCGACCAATGAGAATAGCTTAAACAATTTGAATTACTGTATTTCCCGGCAATTCTCTCTATTGCAATTCCCGATGTAGCGCCGGTCTCGGCGACAAACGCGTTGTTCGGGATTGAATTGATTTATGTTTAGAGAATGTTTCAGCTCTTTTTCAGAGAATATTTTACACTTAATAAAAATGTTTTTATTATTCACACTCCATGCCGCACGGCGCTGAGAGCCGAGATTGCAGTGCGCCCATCTCTCCATAGACT
Organism: Phyllomedusa bahiana; assembly: GCA_025379985.1. NCBI lineage: Eukaryota > Metazoa > Chordata > Amphibia > Anura > Hylidae > Phyllomedusa > Phyllomedusa bahiana. The sequence goes on from JAODAL010051937.1 coordinate 20,789, forward strand.
ACAATAGGAGAAGTAGCTCGCGCTCTGATTGTCTGGGATAGCCAAGCCACCGCTAGCTCAGCCAATCAGCTCTTTTCTGCATTTTTACTGTATTTTGAACTGTCCCGCCTTTGATTTTGATTGGTCAAAACTTCTTCATAGGATATAATGGGTCTTTGTCGCTCCTCTTGTAATTGGCTGGCTTCTGCCGACCAATCAGAAGAGCTTAACCAATTTTAATGACTATATTTCCCGGCAATTCTCTCTATTGCAATTCCTTATGTAGCGCCGGTCTCGGTGACAAACGCGTTGTTAGGGATTTAACTGATTTATTTTTAGAGAAGGTTTCAGCTCTTTATCTGATAATGTTTTACACTTAATAAAAATGATTTTTTTAATCACACTCCATGCCGCACGGCGCTGAGAGCCGAGATTGCATTGCACCGATCTCTCCATAGACTACAATGGGAGAAGTAGCTCGCGCTCTGATTGGCTGGGATAGCCAAACCCCCGCTAGCTCAAACAATCAGCTCTTTTCAGCATTTTTACTGTATTTTGAACTGTCCCGCCTTTGATTGGTTCTAACTTCTCCATAGGCTATAATGGGTCCCTGTCGCTCCTATTCTGATTGGCCGAGATAGGCAAGCCCCCGCTAGCTCAGCCAATCAGCTCTTTTCTGCATTTTTACTGTATTTTGAACTGTCTGCCTTTGATTCTGATTAGTCAATAGTTCTCCATAGGTTTTAATGGTTCACTGTTGCTCCTATTCTGATTGGCCGGTTTATGCCGACCAATGAGAATAGCTTTCAGAATTTGAATTACTGTATTTCCCGGCAATTTCCAATATCCTAATTCTTGATACAGCGCCGTTCTAGATTTTTGGAAAGGGATTTTTTTATGTATTTTTTATTTTTGAGGTTTCAGCTCTTTTTCTGAGAATGTTTTCCACCTTTATAAAGGTGATTTTTTAAATCATACTCCGCACGGACATCTTTAATGATTTCTCGCTGTTCTCCAGCCTGTCTCGAATTAGAATACATGTAAGGCGCAGTCCCGCACAGCGCCCATGTCCCCGCACTAAGCCCCACACACTGGCGAGGCGCAGGGACCTTTTCCCCGCATGTATGAGCGCACCACCTCGGACGGCGAATCTTAGGCGCAGCGCCGCACTGCACCCAAGTCCCCGCACTGTGCCCCACACACTGGCGTGGCGCGGCTGACTTTTCCCCGCATGTATGAGCTGCACTCCTCCCAAACTACGCGGCCCCACGCACCAATCCCCCCTTAAGCAGCAGATGAGGCCCCGCCATCACTGAGCACTACTAAGTCCCGCACTGCGCCCCACACACTGGCGAGGCGCGGCGGACTTTACATGGATATATGAGCATGCCCCTGCGCCAACATAAACAGGCGCAGATTTCACCAGAAAACCGGCGGAAAGGTGCGCCCCGACGTGGCGAGATTCATACATGTCGCCCTTAAAGGGAATGTGTCATTAAAAAATGAGTCATTGTTTAAGTCACATTTTTATGTTAAACACATTTTTTTTTAATTTTTTTTTTTTTTTTTTTTCATATCACTTTCAATATTTTTAAATAATTCTTAAGTCTTGCAGTTTTCGCTTTGGCCACTAGGCCTTGTTTGCACTGCTTTAACAGCAGTCAGAGAGATGCTTTACAGTAGCTTCATGCACGTAGGAGACTTAAGACTGACTCAGTCCCATTCACTTCTATAGGAGAGTTTTCCAGTCATGCTCTGTGACCTGGGAAGAAGTCACTGTGCAGGGACGTGAAAGGGTGAACTGTGACTAACTCCTCTTGTGACTGGCGGATCCTGTGTTATCTATTCACAATGGTGTCTCCTTTCAGTTTAACCCTCTTTGTGCTGATAATGAGCAGACAACTGAGAATCTTTCTGTACAGAACAGGAAGTGTCAGACTATTATTAGGCTTAGTGGCCAAAGTGAAAACTGCAGTACTTAAGAATTATTAAAAAAAATATTGAAAGTGATATGGAAAATTAAAAAAAATAACTAAAAACTCTTAAAAAATATGTTGTACATAAAAATGTGAGTTAAACAATAAGTCATTTTTGATGACACATTCCCTTTAAGCATCCAAAAAATGCCCTGTAACATTGCTGTGGGAGTCCAGCTTATGAATCCTCAATCTTTATTACAAACAAAGAACTGGGAAAACCCATTCTCAAAATAATTGGGGTCACAATCTGCCTCCTACACCTCCTACTGCAAGAAACAGGTAACTGGCTGCAAGTAAAAGTTTGGGGTTTTCTGTTGTAGCCTCTATATCCTGTGTATAACCTTTTCAGATGATGTCAACATTATAAACTGAATTCCATGTTACAGAAAATTAAGCAATTATTTTTGCAAATCATAGCCATCTACATTGTCGAGTCACATTATAATGACCACTTCTAAATTTCGCTGTTGCCAGTACATAGCTCATGAAAAAAGTCAGTTGTGGTAAGCTGGCTTGGTGGGTGTGTGTGATAGTTTTCAGCACACTTATCCCTCATTGCAGTCAAGGGTGATTTACAATTGCAAAAGGTCTGTAAGAACAGACCTGATGTGCCTGGGCTGACAGCGTAAGACCAGAGTGGCATGAGGTTCCCAGCGCAAGGTGGTTGGGTGGGAGGAGGGTAAAAAAGAGCTGCTGTGCTGTGCCAGCCGGAAGACATAATGGGCAGAGGAAGAATAGCGACGTTCCAACGTTATTATGGGGCATGACTCAGTGTGTGCTATCAGCACGCCAAGCCACCGCCCATAACGCTCTGTTTGTAACTAGGAGACAGAAGTAAGTTAGAACGTTGTAAGTCCAGGACTGCCTGTAAACAACCTGAGTTCCATCACAAATTGTACCAAAAATATGGTAAGTCAAGTTAATCAATATACTTATCAGGTCGGACCTGATATTTATGAAGCCTCTGCACAATTTTTCTGACAGATTTGGTCATTTTGGATAATGTAGGAAGCTTTTTAGACACTCAATGTCATTCATTAATCAGTTTAATAATGCTATACTAGCCATGAGATGGAGCAGAGAAAAGGAGCCTCTGATTGCAGTTCTAGTGCACAGATCCCGTTGCAAGCCCAGCGGAGAGATGAAATAGGGCCTCTATCCCCTGATGAAGCCAGTTAGCTGGTGAAACATGTTGGGGTGGTCAGGCATGACATTTTAATTTGTGATTTTCTACCTCTTGTCACTGTGTTACCCGCTGCAGAGGGTTTCACAAGGAAACCTTATATGTTTCATGCCCATCAGATTAGGGATGATTGCCCAAGTAAGATGTTTTTGAATTCATTTTTGCAGTTAGCAAATCACTGTATATATAGGGATTCCCTGCTGATAAAATAGGTGGCGTTCCACCAGATTTGATAATAGAAAAGGAGTTATTCTTTCACAATTAGAAAAGGATACATTTATGAGACAAATTGAGAGGTTAGAAATCAAGTGTGTTATAGAGGTTATGTTGTACATAATAAAAGTTAAGTTTTAGTGTTTTATAGACTGAGAACTGATAGAGTTTAAGTTTGCCTATGGCAAAATAGTAAATATAGTTATTAAAAGTACCTCTTTGTTCTCTTACTAGATTCCCATATTTTTGAGACTACTTGACAAGATCATAGACCTGCACAAAGCTGGAAAGGGCTACAAAACCATAAGTAAGACGCTGGGTGAGAAGGAGGCAACTGTTGGTGCAATAGCAAGAAAATGGAAGAAATACAAAATGACTGTCGATCAACATCGATCAGGGGCACCATGCAAAATCTCACCTGGTGGGGTATCCTTGATCATGAGGAAGGTGAGAGATCTGCCTTAAACTACATGGGGAGAACTTATTAATGGTCTCAAGGCAGCTGGGACCACAGTCACCAAGAAAACCATTGGTAACACATTATGCCGTAATGGTTTAAAATCCTGCAGTGCCCGCAAGGTCCCCTGCCGGCTCAAAGAAGTTTTTGAAAGTGATTGTGGAAGAAGGGCTGTGGTCAGAGGAGACAAAAATTGAGCTGTTTGGCATTAACTCAACTCGCCATGTTTGGAGGAGGAGAAATGCTGCTTACAACCCAAAGAACACCGTCCCCACTTTCAAGCATGGAGGTTAAAACATTGGGCGACATGCATGAACGGGGCTATGCCAGATATCCGGGGCACATTGCATCGTGCCTGTGGCGCTTTGTTATGCTCCCGGTCTCAGGTCTTTCAAAGTGGTATACCTGATCCGTATACCTGATGCGAACTGTCGCCCAATCACTGGAATGAGACTGATTTATGACCCACTGTATTCATGTGATTCAGAAATCAGGCGCATTCTATGCCTTTTTTATTCGCATGAAATTTGGTGTGTAAACGGCAAATTTCATGCATGTTGCCCATTATGTTTTGGGGGTGTTTCTCTGCTAAGGGAACAGGACTACTTCACTGCATCAATGGGAAAATGGATGGAGCCATGTACCATAAAATCCTAAGTGACAACCTCTTTCCTTCCTCTAGGACATTAACCCCTTAAGGACCCAGCCTGTTTTGACCTTCCTGACACAGCCCTATTTTTGAAATCTGACATGTGTCAATTTATGTGAGAATAACTTTTTGACACTTTTACCTATTCATGTGATTCTGAGATTGTTTTCTCGTGACACATTGTGCTTTAAGTTAGTAAGAAATTTTTATCCATACAATCCTTGTTTGTTTTGTGAAAAATATCAAAATTTCATGAAAATTTGGAAAAATCAGCGATTTTGAAAGTTGCAAAATTTCTGCGTGCAAGACAGATAATTATTCACACACAAAAAGTTTATAACTGCATCTACCATATGTCCCACTGTAGGTTGGCATCATTTTTTAAATGTCTTTTTTTTTTTTTTTATGACATTAGAGGGCTTAGAAATTTAGTAGTAATTTCTCACATTTTCAAGAAAATTTGCAATATACATTTTTTGGGGGACCACTCCAGTTCTGACATGGCTTTGAGGGTCCTGCATGTTAGATACCCCTATAAGTGACGCCATCTGAGAAACTAGACCCTTAACGTATTTACAACACTATTTAGGAAGTTTGATAAGCCTTCAGATATTTCACAGAAATTAAAGCAAAGTGTAGGTGAAATTTCAAAAATTTCACTTTTTTTGCAGATTTTCAATATTTATCCATTATCACTGGAATTAGGTAAATGTGACTAGGTAAATGCAACTTAATATCAATTCCCCAGGTCTGCCGTTTTTAGAGATATCCCATAGTGGCCCTAGTGCATTATTTGGCTCACCCATAAGCCCAGAATAGGAGGAGCACCTACTATACTCTGGGGTCTCATTTTCAATACGATTTTATTTAGGCGCCATTTCAGGTTTGGGGACACCCTAAGGTGCTAAAACTTAATAAACACCCCTAAAATAGACCGCATATTGGAAACTACACCCCTTAAATGAATATATCCAGGGTGCATTGAGTATATAGACCCCACAGGTGATTCACAAATTTTTTTTAGTATAAGGCTGTGAAAATTAAAAATAAATTTTTTTCAATAATCTGCAATTTTAGCTTAAAATTT
>JAODAL010051938.1:0-26333 GCA_025379985.1 Phyllomedusa bahiana
GTGAAGCAGCACGTGGCTCAGTGGTTACGTGTCAGCACTTTGGCTCAGGGGGTTATGGATCAGCCGGGGGCTCAGTGTTATTGTGAGCCAGTGGCTCATGGTTATGGATGCAGCCGGTGGCTCAGTGGTTAGTGTGATCAGAAAGGGGGCTCAGGGGTTAGTTGAGCGCACGTGGCTCAGTGGTTAGTGTAAACGAGGGGGCTAGGGGTTAGTGTGAAAGCCGGTGGCTCAGGGGGTTTAAAGGTGATCAGCACACTAAGGGGTTTAGGGGTGATGCCATATAGGGCTCTTGGTTAGTGTAGCAGCACGGGGCTCAGTGGTTAGTGTGATGCCAAGTGGCTCAGGGGTTAGTATGCCATTTTTTGGCTCAGTGGGTTTATGTGATCGCACAGTGGCTCAGGGGTTTAGGGGGATGCCATATGATGGCTCCTTTGTTAGTGTGATCAGCACTGGTTCCCCACCTAAAACCCATACAATACATAATTTGGGAAATTTAAGACGTGACCCCCCAATGGGGGACCCAAGTAAATAAGACAATCCTGACACCTGGGAAATATAAGGGTAGTTCACACGGGGAATTTCCTGCATTTCGCATTGTATTTTTTCTCTAATACGGGCAGATGCCCGCTGAAATAGGGTAATCCAAAGTTCTCTAGAGATCCATGGATTACGCCTCCTTCCCCGCTCTCAAACACATCAATTTTCCCGGGGAATAAGTGAACATTCCATTTTTTTGGGGGCGCTCCCCGCGCCCAGTAAGGCATCTAGGGTCGCCGGGGGAGTATGCGTGACAGGCGACTGTACGCCCCCCAATTACACCGTGTGCACATAGCCTAACAGCGCTATATACATGAATACAATTAATAAACATAAACAATCAAAACCCCTTTTATTTTTTGTATGTGAACCGCACCACTTCTGGGACTTAAAGGGGCTCACCGGTTTTTTTTAAGGCGCAAAAAAAGCAGCAAAAAACCCTAACATATCCCCCTTTTTCCTACCCCCCGGGTAACCCCTTTTATTTCCCCGATACTTCCCCAGTTCTATAGCTCGACCTGTTTATCCTCCTGAAAGGCTGCCACACTGGTTTTTTTTAGCTACAGACCTTGCTTTTTACTGCACCTAGGAAGCCATAAACACCCCCTGAATACAAAATGAAACCAAGAAACAGGACGAAATAAAATGAATCAATGTCCCACTACATTGATTCATCCCGCTTTCTTGGGTTTTATTTTTTAATTCAGGGCGGTTTTTCTGGGTTTTACTAGGGTTCAGTAGAAGCCCGGGCTGTACATACAACCCGGCGGCAGCCATCAGGGGAGACAAAAAGGTCTGTACATGGGAACCAGTGCTGGGAGCCTATCAGAGAGATCAAACCCGTACATAGCAACCAGTGCTGGCACCTATGGAGAGATCAAAAAGGCTGTAGGCATAGCAACCGAGACATCAGCCCATACAAGAGGGGAACTCAAAATTTGGACACGTTAAGGGACTTTTAATGCAAAGGACTTTTTTTTGCAAGATCTTAAATATAAAAAAAAAATCCTGTAGTGAACAACCCCCTTTAACCCTACAATGCTGTAAAGGGAGCTGCATCTGCACTACAGGAATGTACCTGAAACACTCCACTGGTGATGACACCATTTTGCAACCTCAGGTTTGCTTGATCTTCACTAATCAGATTCATAGATCTACGTTGATTGTAATCGCTCCTGCTGAGGTGCACGGTATGAGAAAAACAGGAGGTGTGACCGGGGTTAGTTTAGGACCTGCTGTCCCGCTAGCAGAGATCAGATTTAGGGGGCAGAGACTCTTTTTGGAGACTTAGGAGTAAGGGGCTGATAATTGCTTAAAAAAGAAAAAGGGTGACTTACTGCGAGTCTGTCTTCTAGGGACACTTGCATCAGGATTGAATATTTTGGTTAAAAGGAATATTTTTTTAATACAATTTTTAGAATTTATTTTTTTTCTTATTTCGGCAGTCCTGTGCAAATAAAGTACGTATAAAATCTTGTCTTTCCTAACAGTGATTGTGGAAAGATAAAACTTCTGAATGGCAGGGCACACTAGTCTCCCTTTACTGTTAGTGCTGCTTATTTCTATATAGTCTCATTACAAATAGTAAGTAATAGCAAAATGATCTCTCTATTGTTCTCTGCACAGGGATAGAAAAGATTAAACTAGACAAAGACCTACATAAAAAAGGGTCAGGGGGAAATGTACACTTAGCATGTTCACACAAAAATTCTGCGGCACGTATAGTATGTGCCGCAGTACATCGTGTGTCTCAGGAGCTCGCGCTAATACGCGTGTACTCCTGCGGCGGGGGGGGGGGGGGGAGGTAAGGGGCGGGGACCCGCTGGCCCCATAGAAATGCATTACTCGCGGGGTGTATTCGGCGCGAATAATTGACATGTATTGTACGAGTGAGGAGAGGAGGCGTAATCCATAGTTTTCTTGAGAACTGTGGATTACCGTAATTTCGGCGCGCATCTTGCCCATGTCAGAGCACAAATACGCGGCGAAATGCGCGGCGAAATTAGGCCGTGTGAACGTACCCTTACACCTTGCGAAGCCTCGAAGTAGAACAGTCAAGCAATCCTCTCACTGGTAGTGTCCCTTTAAAAGGAGCCTTCACGCTGCCAGTTATCAGAGTTGAACAGTCCCAATCTTGCATGACTTAAAGTTCTTCATGAATTTAAAGGAGAGATTTGCCGCCAGGGTTTCTGAAAAAACTATTGCCTCCTACTTATTTACATCTTAGCAGAATTTGGGGGCTAAAATTAAAGGGGTTTTGCTACAATTTAATGTTGATATGGGATCCTCCAAAATGAGTATTTAATCACTTTTCTAAATACAGTATATGTACACTACCGTTCAAAAGTTTGGGGTCTCCCAGACAATTTAGTGCTTTCCCTGATACTTTTATTTATCCAATGAGTTGCAAAATGAATAGAAATCTCGTCCAGACATTGACAAGGTTAGAAATAATGAGTTTTATTTGAAATAATTATTTTCTACTTCACACTTTGCTTTCGTCGCTCCCTTTGCAGCAATTCTAGCATTGCAGACCTTTGGCTTCTAGCTGTTAATTTGTTGAGGTCATCTGGAGAAATTTCACCCCATGCTTCCAGAAGCCCCTCCCACAAGTTTGTTTGGCTTGATGGGCACTTTTTGCATACCATACGGTCAAGCTGCTCCCACAATGGGGTTGAGATGTGGTGACTGCGCTGCCTCTCCATTACAGATAGAATACCAGCTGCCGGCTTCTTCCCTAAATAGTTCTGGCATAATTTGGAGGTGGCTTTGGGTCATTGTCCTGTTGCAGGATGAAATTGGCTCCAATCAAGCGCCCCCCACAGGGTATGACATGCGTTGCAAAATGGAGTGATAGCCTTCCCTTTTTCAAAATCCCTTTTTACCTTGTACAAATCTCCCACTTTTTCCACACCAAAACAACCCCAGACCATCACATGACCTCCACCAGCACCAACCCCAGACCATCACATGACCTCCACCCGCACCAAAGCAACCCCAGACCATCACTTACCTCCAAACCCGCACCAAAGCAAGCCCAGACCACCACATGACCCCCACCAGCACCAACCCCAGACCACCACATGACACCCACCAGAACCCAATAGCAACCCAGACCATCACAGACCTCCACAGCACCAAAGCACCCCAGACCATCACATGACCTCCACAGCACCAAACAACCCCCGACCATCACATTACCTCCACCAGCACCAAAGCAACCCGAGCCCACACATGACCCCACCAGCACCAACCCCATACCATCACATGAAACCCCCACCACACCCAAAACAACCCCAGACCTCACATGACCTCCACCCGCACCAAGCAACCCCAGACCATCACATGAACTCCACCAGCACCAAAGCAACCCCAGACCATCACATGACCTCCACCAGCACCAACCCCAGACCATCACATGACCTCCACCAGCACCAAAGCAACCCCCGACCATCACATGACCTCCACCAGCACCAAAGCCACCCCAGACCATCACATGACCTCCACCACACCAAAGAACCCCAGACCATCACATGACCTCCACCAGCACCAAGGGAACCCAACCATCACATGACCCCCACCAACAACCAAGGGAACCCAGACCCTCACATGACCTCCACCAGACACCCAAAGCAACCCCAGACCTTTACAATGACCTCCACCCCCCCAACCCCATACCATCCACATGACCTTTCCCCCCAGCACCAAAGCAACCCAGACCATCACATGCCCTCCCCTAGCACCAAAGCCACCCCAGACCTCACTGAAACCCCCCCAGCACCAAAGCAAAAACCCCAGACCCTCACATGACCTCACCACACCAAAGCAAACCCCAGGACCATCACACATACCTCCACCAGCACCAAAGCCCCCCAGACCATCAACATGACCCACACCAGCACCAAGACACCCCAGACCATCACATGACCTCCAACCAGCACACAACCCCATACCATCACAATGACCTCCACAGCACCAAGCCACCCAGGACATCACATTACCTCCACCAGCACCCAAACAACCCCAGACCATCACATGACCCCCCACAGCACCAAAGAACCCCCCGACCATCACAGACCTCCATCAGCACCAAATCAACCCCAACCATCAATGACCCCACAGCACCAACCCCAGACCATCAAATGACCTCCATCACACCAACCCCCCGACCACACTGACCCCCACCATGCTTGACAGATGGGGTCGGGCAACCCAGACCATCACATGACCCCACCCTGCTTGACAATGGGGACAGGCAACCCCAGACCACACATGACCTCCACCAGCACCAAACCCCAAAAACACAGACCTCCCCCACCCAAAGCAAACCCCCGACCTCACATGACCTCCACCACACCAAAGCCCCCCCAGACCCTCACATGACCCCCACCAGCCCCAAAGCAACCCCAGACCCTCACATACCCCACCAGCACCAAAACAACCCCAACCACACATGACCTCCACCAGACCAAAAAACCCCCGACCATCACATGACCTCCACCAGCACCAACCCCATACCATCACATACCCCCACCGCACCCAAAACAACCCCCAGACCATACATGACCTCCACCAGCACCCAAAACCACCCCAGACCATACATGACCCCCACCCCACCAAAGAACCCCAGACCATCACATGACCTCCACCAGCACCAAAGCCACCCAGACCAACATGACCTCACCAGCACCAAAGCCACCCCCCGACAATCAATGCCCTCCACCAGCACCAACCCCCTACCACACAGACCTCCCCCACACCAAAACCACCCCAGACCCTCAAATTACCTCCACCCGCACCAAAAGCAACCCCAACCATACATGACCTCCATCACCCAAAGCAACCCCAGACCACACATTTTTCCACAGCACAAAAACACCCCCCAAACCCACATGACCTCCCCAGCACCAAACCCCCGACCCTCACTGACCTCCACACACCAAAAACCACCCCAGACCCTCACATGATTCCACCCCACCAACCCCAGACCATCCTGACCTCCCCACACCAAAGGGAACCCCGACCACACATGAAACCCCCACCAGCACCAACCCCATACCATCACAGACCTCACCACACCAAAGCAACCCCCAAACCATCACATGACCCCCCACCACACCAAAACCACCCCCGACCATCACATGACCGCCACCAGCACCAAACCCCCGCCATCACATACCTCCACCAGCACCCAAAACCACCCCAGACCACACATGACCCCCACCCACCAAAACAACCCCCAAACCCTCACAGACCCCCCAGCACCAAAACCACCCCCCCACACATGACCTCCAAGCACCAAAGCAAACCCCCCAAACCCCACATGACCTCCCCCAGCCCAAAGCAACCCCAACCATCAAATGCCTCCACCCACCAAAGCCCCCCCAGAGCATAAATGACCTCCCACCAAAGCAACCCCCAAAAACCATCACATGACCTCCACCACACCAAAACAACCCAGACCATCAAATGACCCCACCACACCCAAAACCACCCTTTGCTACTCTGCCCTGAAGGGCCGCAGCCGGATTTCCCCCTTCACTGTAACGTGACACTCGTTTGCAGGTAATTTAAAGTCTATGGGGGGAAAACCATCCCCTATGTCTTTAAGCTATGAGGGGAAATCCATCACTATATCATCAAAGCATGGTGGGGAATACCCATCCATATACCCAATGTCTAGGGGGGGGAAACCTATCGCTATACCTCATGTCTATGGTGGGAAATATCCCACACTATACCATCAATGTCTATGGGGGGAATACCTTCCAATGCCACAAAGTTATGAGGGGGGAAAACCTATCCATAAAGCCATCAAATTTTATGGTGGGAATTCCTATCGCTATAACCCCTCAATGTCTATGGTGGGGAAAATCCCAATTTTATGTCACAGTGGCTATGGTGGGGGAAAATCTATTGATATGCCTCAAATGTCTAGGTGGGAATATCCATCCAATCCCATCAATGTCTTTTGGGGGGAATATCCCATCCAATCCCTCAAGTCATGGGGGGGGAAATCCATCCATAGCCCTCAATGTCTATGGGGGGGAAAACCACCTATGCCATCAATGTCTATGGGGGGAATATCCTATCCATATGCCATTCAATGTCTATGGGGGGAATACCCTACGAAAAGCCATCAATGTCTATGGGGGGAATATCCTATCGCTATACCATCAATGTCTATGGTGGGAATATCCTATTGATATGTCATCAGTGTCTATGGTGGGAATATCCTATTGATATGCCATCAATGTCTATGGTGGGAACACCCCTTTAAATGTTGTTACAAGACCAGGCTCAAGAGATGGGTCACTGTTTGGATTCGGGGCAGAATATTTGGTGTAGGGGTCTGTGATGCAGGATAATTTATTCTATTTGCTGGACTTGTCTATTTTTCATTCTTCTGAGCTGTTCCTGTCGCTGTAGAAGAAAGTGAATGAACTGTTTGTATTTTTACTAGCGCTAAACACTTGAATTTATTACATATTTCCTGTAGTGTTTGGGGAGCAATTACCACAATAATCACGCCTTCAGGCCACTTCCTGACACTACATGCCTGCACCCTTATCTAAGGAGGAAGTAACAGCATTATTTGAGGTAGGCTGCTACCTGAAATATAACCCTTTCATCCCTCTTTAGAGGACGCTTTGCAGCATATATGTCTCTTACCTCGCTGTCCTTGGATGTGTGTGCAGATCTGAAGGTTACAACAGCTACAAAAGTAAACCAAGAGTTGTGCAAAAATGTATTCTAATATAAATTGCCTTCTTATAAATACAGATAGGAACCAATGCTCTTTTAATCTTTAGTTTTTAAGGTATTATGTCAAGGCTCCCACCTACTCAACATGAAATGGAGGAATGCATGGCAAGCATGTGTCCCCTGCACTTACCTGGCGCAGATTACTACCTCGGTCCTGTATTACTTTCTGTCCTGGCATAAGCTTCAAAAGAGTTTTCCCATCAAGCTAATTCGTAGAGTCTCATCCTCATCGCCAGCTTCAGGCTCTCATTTCCTGTTCAGGCTGTGGGTAGTTCTACAGCTTCAGGCTCCCACTTCCTGTTCGATGTGGGGGAATTCTCAGGTTCAGCTTCCACTTCCGTTCAGGTTGTAGGGGTTCTACAGTTCGGCTCCCCCTTCCGTTCAGGTTGGGGCCGTTCTTCAGGTTCAGGCTTCCACTTTGTTTAGGTTGTAGGCGGGGTTTTACGTTCGGCTCCCCCCCTTCATGTTTGGCTGTGGGGGTTCTAAAGTTCAGGGTCCCCTTCCCGTTCAGGCTGTGGGGGGTTCTACAGCTTAAGGTTCCCCCTTTTTGCTCAGGGTTGGGATATTTTACGGTTCAGGCTCCACTTCCCGTTAGGGTGTGGGTATTCTACGCTTAAAGCTCCCACTTCCAGTTCGGCTGTGGGCGGGTTAATTCAGGGGTCCCATTCCTGTTCGGCTGGGGGGGTTCTACATCTTAGGTCCCCCTTCCTGTTCAGGTGGGGGCGGTTTTACAGCCTCAGGGTCCCATTCATGTTCAGGCAGTGGGAGGGTTTTACACTTCGGTCCCCACTTTCCCGTTTAGGCTGTGGGGGTTTTTGGGTTCAGCTCCCATTCCTGGTCAGGCTGTGGGGGGTTCCCCACTTTTAGGCTCCCACTTCCCGTTCAGGCTGTGGGCGGTTCTACAGTTAAGGTTCCCCCTTTGTCAGGCTGTGGGGTATTTCCCGGTTTTAAGGGGTCCCCCCTTCCTGTTCGGTTGGGTAGTTCTACAGCTTTAAGCTCCCACTTCTGTTCGGGTGTGGGCGGCTTACATCTTTAGGCTCCCACTTCCTGTTTAGGGGTTTTGGGGGGGTTCTACATCCAGGCCCCACTTCCTGTTCAGGTGTGGGCGGTTTTACAGCCCCAGGTCCCCCTTATGTTTGGGTGGGGGTTCACTTCGGTCTCCCACTTCCTGTTTAGGCTGTGGGAGGTTTTGCAGCTTCAGGCTCCCACTTCCTGGTCAGGCTGTGGGAGGTTCTACAGCTTCAGGCTCCCTCTTCCTGTTCAGGTTTTAGGCAGTTCTACAGCTTCAGGCTCACACTTCCTGTGGGTGGCTCTACAGCAGTGACTGACATTTCAGCTCTGCTATTCCTAGCTGAGCCTGTTAGAGGGACAATGGTGGTGGAGAGGTTTTTACAGCAGAAAGGGCAATACACTACGTGGAAATCCCTAAAGAAGCATTTATGCTATCTATCACACATGAAAAAACTCTGAGATTCCCCGGTTCGCATATTTTGATCAAAAGATGTTTTTTCATGTATGATAGATAGCATAAATGCTTCTTTAGGGATTTCCACGTAGTGTATTGCCCTTTTTGCAGCTGGCGGCGGGCTGTGGGTGTACATGTATAATTACATGTGTGCCGCAGCCCTGCCAGTGGCACCCAGGTTTGCATATGTTTTTCAGAAATGTTTTTTGTGCAGAAACATACGTTATATTTGATGTAATTGAATTTTAAACCTATATGGAAGGAAGGGGTGTCCCCCATTTTGGGTTTCTGTCCCCCCCACTCTCACAGGCTGTCCATAAGAAGGGCAGCTTTGCAGGTTGGGTGTTTTTTTTTTTCTCTCTGAATAATGGAGGGGTTGCCCCAGTAGGGGCCCGATTGGCTCATTGGGGGTAAAAAAAGGAAAGGACGCCCCGATTTTTGAGATCACGTTAAAAGTCGGGGCAGCTTAAACATGTTTTGATAAAAAATAGGGAAACCGAGAATCTCAGAGTTTTTACAGGGACCAAGGCTACAGGCTCTTTTGATTAAAATTTGTCGTAAAAAGATAAACAAGTCCTATGCTGTTAGCCCCGGGGGTTGATTGCAAAGGGGTCTTATCAATCGCTTGGGGGCCTTAACAACTGGTTTTAAAAAACCGACTGGATTCCGCGGGTGATTGCTAATTTTAACTGACTTGACTGGGCCTTAACAAAGGGTTTAAACGCAAAATCCAACCCCCGGGGGGAGTTGGCCCCCTCCCGCCCCCTGAGGCGGCGGGGGCCCTTTTAAAATTTTCCCGGGGCGCAAGAGTAGCGTGGTGCGCTATCTTGCGCCGCGGGATCGCTCCTCGGGCGGGTGCAGCGGCCGAAGGGCCCCGTTTCACCCGCCCGGGGTCCACTGTGGGGGGGGGGCAGGGGGATCGCTCCCCTCCCCCCCCTCTCCCTGTATTCCGGCCCCGGTGTGGGCGGTAATACGGGTAAAACGGCGCGGGGGGAAGTGACGCCGGTGCGGGGAGTGACCCGGGGTGCTTCATTTCCCCCCTGCGCGCTGAAGAGATCGGTCGGGAGCTGCCACGCTGCAGGACCCTGGTAAGGGTAAGTGGATTTTATTATTTAATTTTTTTATTAGTTTTTGGGGCCTACCTGGCTAACAAGGGGGGGAATACCTGGAACAAGGGGGCATACTGGCAACAGGGGGGGCATACCTCAACAGAGGGACATCTACCTGGAAAACAGAGGGGAACCGGGCAACAAAGGGGGCATACCGGGCAAAAAAAGGGGGCACTACCTGGTCAGATGGGGACTACTGGCAACAGGGGGCACTCCCGGGGAACAAAGGGGAACTACCTGGAACAGGGGGGGCTCTACCTGGCAAACAATGGGGGCACTCCCGGCAACAGAGGGGGGAAATACCGGGCAACAGAGGGGGCACTACTGGCAACAGAGGGGACATCTCCCTGGCAACAGGGGGGAAATTCCCGGAAACAAGGGGGGGCATACCTGGCAACAATGGGGCATATGGCAAACGAGGGGGGCCCCAACCTGGCTGACAATGGGGGCACCTACCTGGCTGAAAGTGGGGGCATCCCTGGTAAAGGGGGGACTCTGGCTAAAAGGGGGGCCCCTCCTGGCTAACAAGGGGGGCCCCTACGGGGAACAAAGGGGGGCATCTACCTGGCTAAAATTTGGCTCTACCTGGTAAGGGGGATCTATTGGTTTAAAGGGGGGCATCTCCCGGCCTTTAAGGGGCATACGGTTATGGGGGGCACTACCTGGCTATAAGGGCATCTACCTGGCTTTCTTCCAAACCCGTTATGATTTTTGGGGGAGTGGGTTTTGGCTTTTTTAAAGGGGGCGTGGCATACCAAAAGGGGGCGTGTCCATGCAATTTTTCCCCCATAATTCCCTGCTTTTTCATTTTGAAAGTTGGCAATAGGGCTTACGACTGTTAGGATTCACACGCATAAATTAGTGCCCCCCAGTGAAGAAATAGGGCCCCCCAGAAAGAACGTCCTTAGTAGGGGGTTTTTTTATAAATATAATAGTAGGTAGGTGTGAGTTTATAGTCCCCAGCGGTATATGGGCAGGTTTGGACCCCCAGAGGTATATAGGCAAGTTAGGGTTTCCCCCATGGGTTTATAGGCGGGTTTGGCCCCCAGTAGGTTATGGGCGGGTTTAGCCCCCCAGCGGGTATATAGCAGGATTGGGCCCCCCCTACAGGTATAAGGGCAATTTAGGCCCCCAGGGTAATAGGAGGTTTGGCCCCCCGGGTAAAGATAGCTTATAGGCCCCCAAGCAGTTTTATTGGTAGGTTATGGCCACCCTTTGTAGGGAGATTAACTCTCCCTCCCGTATTAATAGAAAACCCCCCCCCCTGCAATTGACATAATAATACCCCCTTGCAATATAACTTTAGATAATAGCCCCCTCCCTGCACCTATAAAAAATAGATAAAGCCCCCCCCGCCATTAACAGAGATAATAGCACCCCCCTGCAAATAAAAATTGATAATAGCCCCCCTCCTGCCATATGCAATAGATAATACCCCCCCCCTAAATAAAAAAATTTAAACATCCCTCCCCAATAAAAAAACATTTGCCCCCCCCCCCTGCACATATAGCAATAGATAAACCCCCCTTGACAATAACAGTAGAAAATAGCACCCCTCCTGACTTACAATAGAAATAGCCCCCTTTCCTGCCTATTACGGGGATAATAGCCCCCCCCCCCTTTCACATAAAACAAGATATACCCCCCTCCTGAATAACAGTGAAATGCCCCCTCCTCCCTTTTAAAAAAAATTAATCCCCCCCCCCGCACATATAACAATAGATAAAGCCCCCTCAGCACATTAACGTGTAAACCCCCCCTTCCTCACATAATAGATAAACCCCCCCTCCCTGCACATATAACAGAGTTTAAAGCCCCCCTCCCTGCACAATAACAGATAATAGCCCCCCCCCCTGCACATTTTTAAAATTAGATAATTGCCCCCCCCCCCTGCACATATAAAGTAAATAGCCCCCCCCGCACAAATAACAATAGATAATCCCCCCCTCCCTGAATATAAAGAAAATGCCCCTCCCTGCAATATAACAGTAGATAATGCCCCTCCCTGCAATATAAAAAAATGAAAAAACACCCCCCCCTGACATATAAAAATGATAACAGCCCCCCTCCCTGCACTAAAACAGTAGTAATGCCCCCCACATAAATGGTTTAATTAAAAAATTAAAACCCTGAAGCATTTACCTGACCTCGCTGCCCTTTTTCGTGTCGGCGCTCCCGGGTTTTCTTCCAGCGGAGTCCCCCGGGCGCGCGGGCAGGTGATGACGCCCCCGCCGCCTGGGTTGTGCACTCCGGGGGCGCGACAGAAGCCGCTTTGACGGGGCCACAGTTTACTCCGGGGGAGTCTCTGCTCCGCTGAAATCTAACTGTTGTGTGTCCGGCGGACGCACATACATTTTTTAGTCCCGCACCGCCCCGTCGCCAAGGCCAAACCCGCAAAGCCGATACTTAGCGACGGGGAGCGGCCCTTTGCCTAACGTCGGCGGGGCGGCGAAAAACGGGGGCGCCCGGGGGTAATGTCTAAGACCAGCGGGGTGACATCACCTTGGCCCCTACTGAGAGAAGAGGTGGTCGTCATATTCAAAAGCCAAATAGGTAGCGCAGTGATGGGGGGCAACCAAAATGTTAGTCAAAAACCCTTCATAACGTTTACACCAGCCCGGTCTGCGCATGATGACGGGAAGGGTACAGACCCCCCAGGCAAGGCACTTTTCTTACATGGGGGGGGGGTTTAGCTGGGTAGCGACCGTCTCCCCTGTGTGTTCAGTGATGAAAGTCCATTTACTCTGAGAAGAAATGATGGCCCCCAACAAAGCTGGGGGACGTCAGAGGCTTAGCATCAGCCAAATAGGTCCTTAGCGTCGTCTAGCACACAGACCATGCTGAGTAAAGGTTAGATTTTTTGATGGGAACTGGTGCCCTCACCTCCCCTTTTAAGTGCCTGGGGTTGTGCCGTTTTTTTCATCCTTTTTCCCCGGGGCATTGGGTTTTAATGAAGGGTCTCAGTGGTGATGGGCCCAAGGAGTCCACTTCTTTGCCTTTCTGTGCCTCTTCCAGTCTCTCTGTATCTCTGATACCACCTGCTGACGACACTCTGTGACACTCTAAGCTCAGTGGCCACTACCACCCGAGAGCATCCTGCGTGAAGCCTGGCAATGGCGAGCTATGATTGATGTAAGGTGTTGTCTTCATCTCATGATGTCACAATGTGAACAGCAGGATGAGGAGGACGGTTTAAATCCCAATTCATTCCTTGGCCGATTCAGAGATCAAACACCTGTTGGGAATTTTGACATTAAGCTCTTTGTTCGAGATCAGCAAGTTGTGCAAAAAGTACTGAAACACTGAACAGTCGGACATCTAAAGGGGAGAGAGGGGCTCATATAGTTCATTTAAAAAAAAAAAATTATGTTCATCCTCAAAATGTCAATAAGAAGTGAAATATCCCCAACTTTTTGTGAGCAGTGTATAATTTAATGGGAAAAGATTCAGTAAAACTTGTGATTTAAACACCACCCCCTCAGAAAATATATAAAATATATAAATTTTATAGAATCAATTAAAATATAATAAAAGATCCCTACCTACACAAAAAATTGAAAGCACCTAATCCACGATCACAGCATACAAAAAAAACATAATATACCAATCAATATAAATAATGCATAAATAGGTATAATAATACAGTAACACATGTATAATAATCAAATGAACATTATATATATTTAAATTTAAAAAGTATACATAATAGAAATACTGAACCTGTAAAAGACCAATGGACAGGGCTCAACCCCCACGTACGTTTCGCTATTAGCTTTGTCAAAGGAGCTCCCTGAGGGGGTGGTGTTTTTTGGAGTTTGTTAGTCTGTTGGTACCACAACCACCAATAATATTGTTGGTTATTGCCCAAGTTTTGTATAGGTGTGGTCATTCTGGGTCTGGGAGTCCAGTGGGCGGTACTACTCACTGAGCGACGCTCATACAGCTAAGGCTGTCAGTCACTGAGTAACACCGCCCACTGGACTCCTTAGCCCAATAAGAGTTAGGATTTAGATTTAAAAAAATACAGATTTTACTAACTCTTTCCCAAAATACTATATATCATTGTGCTCCGCTCTCTCCAGCTCCAGATCAGGCGTCATCTTCTATGTGACAAGTTTGCTGCAGATCCATCGTGGGAAGAAGCTACTTGTTTTGCTGTTGTATTATATGGTCATGTGGGCAGTGCCCGCGGTTAGGTGTGCGGGGGACATGGCTGCACCTCTATGGGGAGGCTGCGGCAGCACATTTACGGTTATGGGTGCTTTACAAGCTGAAACAGTCATTTATACCCTCTGTGTTTGTGAATTAGTTGAACAACATAAAGGAAATACGTGTTGTTCCTGGTGGTCAGCGTAATGTGCTGATTGTCAGTGGTCAAGACACTGTGGCCACAGTCTACTCAGTGTGGTCAGTAGTGCAGATGTAGCAGAGCTAAATGTGCCACCAAGCTGTTTCCTTTGTTCACCAGGTCTGTTTTAGCCATAGTAAAAATGACATTTTGCATGATATTTGTGTTCTAACATCAGTATTGTATTTGGGGTCTGATCCTTGATGTTCTACCCCTGTCACAAATAGGCATCAAAAAGTTGATAACCTCTTTGAGTGCAAGGGCCATAATTTTTTCCTTAAAGGGGTTTTGCCAAGAAGTGAGTTCCTCACCTAACAGGCTGATACTCCCCTCTTGAGGCTTGAAAAAAGGGGTTTTGTGTTTCTGTGTTTAAAAAAAACAAGAAACCTCCTCTGTGATGTCATCACTCCCCCTCCCACCCCACGTTCCTGATACTCAGTCTCTGTAGTTAAGCAAACATTGTTTTGCTAATCCACAGAGGAGAACTGTATTGTGCACAAGCTATATGCGTTTTAATTCTCCCTCTTATTTGCTCAGGAGAGAAGATAAGCTCAGCAGGCAGCCTTCTTTCATTCCCTTCACGAAGGGGGGAAGGGACGGGGGGGGGGGGGGGCGGCCAGGCTGAACAGAGATCCAGGGAGCATCTGCATGTTTACTCAGATAATGACATTATAACCAGGGGATTCTCTATACAAAAGACACAGGATCTTTCTCCCCAGTCCCTTGAAAGCTCGTTCATGTTCCCTGCCATCAGATAAGAAGTGCAAACAACACAAGCGCGGCCAGATCAGCTCCTGCAAACTCCTGGTCGTATTTAATGTAAACTGTCAGGAAACCAAGGGCATGTAAGCAAAGCTGTAGATCTCACCGGCTTCACTTTTTTTGATGACATATATTTTGAAAAGTGATTAAATACCCATTTTGGAGGATCCCACGGCAACATAAGATCGTGGCAAAACCCCTTTAAAGGGGTTGTCTCGCTACGAAGATTAGCTTTCAACATGTAGGGAAGACTAAATGAAGACGTTTTACAAACATATTGCTCTGTTCATTTTTTTGTTAAGGAGCTAAAATAGTTTATCAATTAGCTCTCGGGTTTTCCCAATGCCGACCTGTGTACTTCTTCCCCCGCCGTTGTTCTACTGAAGCAGGGAGGGACATCACACACAGGTCTTGGTACGAACTGCAGGCACCCTGAGAATGTGGGGTATCATTTTTCAGACAAAAGGCGCTTTCCAAGCGCGGTTTTGGTGCATTTTTAAACCGCACCCCAAAAAAACTGCCTTTATTACAGCAAGTTTTCTTTCACTTATCTAAACTGTTTGGAAGGAATCATAAATTAGGTGTTGTACCCACAAAACTTTAAACAAGTAATTAAACCCCTTTTTGAACCTTCAGAAAACTAAAAGAAGCTTGGGGAAAATAAATCGTTTAATTGAAGCGCAGTAAAACTGCCCAAATTTTGCACCAAAAAGCCCCCAAAAGACATATTACAACTTTTTTACTTTATCAGCAGCTTCCCCTTCCTGGTAGAAGGAAATTTAGCAAATCTAGACAATAAACAAAGAATTGAATACACAGAGCCATATGTTTTTTACGGCAGCTGACCAGGAAGGACAGAGCAAAGCAGATTATTTCATTCTGCATCCTTAAAATCTGAGATGAGAAAACCCCCTTTAAATGTTCTTTTCCCGTACATCGAGCTGTGAAATTTTTTTAAGACCGATAGAAGAGATGTTTTCAGATTGTTTACCATATTTCCCCATATGTTGTACACCAGAAAATAAATGGTTAACATCAGGAGGTCATCAGCTTTCCCCCTCTCTCCCTTGACAGCAGAATATTTTTACTGCAGCTTTACCTTGATGGCGAGGCATACTGACATTAGTTTAACCAAAGGTCAAGATTTTACACCCCGGTAGTACTTTTTGCCCCCTTTTCCTACTTTCACATAAAGGTACAAATTACACTTCTCCTAGTCAAGCAGTTGTATGAGAGACCAGGAAAGTATATACTAATTATCAGTGCTGCAAAAAAGTATTTGCCCCCTCAGAGGGTCTTTATACTCATATATTGGTCACACTGACCTCTGGTCTTTGGCAGAAGTAAATTTAGAAAAATAGGGGCAAAAGCAGTAAAAAAGTCCGTTTCTTGGTTAATTCATTGATTGTGACCACATTGTCTGGGCATGAACTTTAAAGGGGGTTTTTCCACAAACTACTTCATACCTTCTATCCACTCTTACTCCCGGTGCTCAGAAGGGGGGGGGGGGGTTTTTAACGCTATCATGGACCCAGCAGGTGAATCACCATGCTGTTTTCCCCCTCTGTTTATGCAAAAAATTGTGAGGCTACAATTAAAATCAGAAGAAAGTTTTTGCCCCACAGCACAGGGGGGCCCAGGCTCAAATCCCCGCAGGAACCAAACCTGTGGATTTTTTTTCTCTTTATCAAATTGCACAGACCTGATTGAGGCTTCTTTTTTTTATTTGCACTTTTTGGAACAAAATTACAAAAGGAGAAACAGAGGACGGGAGTAAATGACACCCACGGGGGTTGGGAACACTCAGTACCCCCCTAAGGAAGGTAAAGTTTTGAGCATGTGGGGCCGGGACAAGGAGCCTCCGCCCGGGGTTAAAAATCACCGGGAAAGATGAGCTTTTCACTAAATCACTAAAGGGCAGCTAAAAAAAAAAGGGTTTTCAAAATTTTCCAAATTTATAAAGAATGGTGAAAATTTTTTAATTTATTTAATTTAAAACTTATCACGTCAATTTCACTTTGTGGAAAACCCTTTAAAGGGGTTGTCCCACCATATACACCACTTACACTGGTGGCATATCGATAGGAATCCTCAAAGTGTTTTTGGGTTGGGGGGTTTCCCAAAAAGTTTTCTCAGCAAACCCAAGCCCAAAATCCCCCTTCCGTTTTAAACAGAGAGGGGGCCCTGGGTCCTGAGATGAAAAATTTAACAAATTTATCTCTGCTGCCCCAAAAAGCCCCGTTTAGTTTTTGGGAAAGAGGAGCGTGTTTTGGCCCCGAAAAGTGCATATCAACCCAAGGAAAAAAAGTAAAAAAACCTTTTGTGAAAAAGCGGGTGGAAGCGGAAGATTGTGTCATTATCCACAGTAAACGAGGGCGGGAAGGGCTACTTTTCCGGGAAAAGAATCATTACTCCAAAAGAAAATATAAAACCCCAAAAATTAAATGTTTGCAAAATGCACAGGAACAAAGCCCCATTTTTGGGGGAAACCTTCCTGGGGGGTTTTCGGGACGAAACTGAAATTGGGCTGTTTGGCCCCCTAATGACCATTGTTTACGTTTGGGGAGGAAAAAGGGGGAAGCTTTGGGAAGCCTAAGAAAAACCATCCCAACTGTAAACATGGGGTGTCAGCATCCTGTTGGGGTTGTTTTGGCCCGCAAGGGACTGGGGGCACTTCACCCAAAAAAGATACACAATAGGAAAAAAACCTTATGTGGGAATACTGAAGCAACATCCCAAAATTTTCAGCCAGGAAAATTAAAATCTTTTGGGGAGAAATGGGTCCCTTTCCAAAAGGACAATGACCCCCAAAAAAAAAAAAAAAAGTAAAAAAAAAAAAAAAAAATCAAAAAAAAAAAAAAAAAAAAAAAAAAAAAAAAAAAAAAAAAAAAAAAAAAAAAAAAAAAAAAAAAAAAAAAAAAATTTGGTTAAAAACCAAAAATGACTTAAGGAAAGGGAAATCGATGGGTTGGGGGCGGCCCCCCCAAAGCCCCCTCTCAAACCCCAAAAAAGGAAAGTATGGAAAAAAGCTGAAAAGGCCGGTTTCGAGCCCAAAGGGGACCTCCAAAAAAATGGCTCGTTAAAAAAACCAGTTCTGTCCCGGAGGAATGGGGCCCAAAAATTCCCACCAACCCATTGTGAGAACTTGGAAGGATCTAGACCGGGTTTACCCAAGTCAAAAAATTTTAAAAGGGGAACATACCAAATACAATGGAATGTATGGAAACTTTTTACTTTGAAAAAAAGTAAAATTAAAAAAAGCCCCCTTTAAAAATTTTCTCATTCTCATTATTTTGGCATTTGGGAAAAATATAAAAAATTTTTTTCCTAATTAAAACCCAAAACGGGGGGGTTTTTATTTTGATTTTATTCAGTAGTGAGAAAAACCTGCAGAAGGGGCTTTTTTTTAAAGGTGTAATGCAAACATCCCGGTTTCCCAAATTTTAAGTAAATTATTGAAATTTTTTTCTACCCCCGTAGACGTCTCTTCTCAAGAATAAATACGTTTTACCCTTTTACCATTTATGCTAAAGGGCCTCCTAGCTCCGTATCTTTTAGTTGTCCGTCTAGGAGCAGAAACCAATAACAGTGGGGAAATAATATTTTTCAGGGATTGGATTGCGGTTTTCAAGGGCCCTTTTGTTTCCCCTTTAAAACCATGACTTGGGGAGTGGTTTAAAGTCCCGAGAAGAAACCTGCCCCCCAATAATAACATCCTTGGCCATGTAGTTCACAGACTGCTGGATATTGTCAATCCACCCTCCGCGCCAACAGCGCCACCCGTGTTCCCGCCCTGCCCCATTAGGGGCTGCATCCTTGGAAATATTTATTCGGGAAAGACCACTTGCCTGAAGCATTTGGCACAAGGTACCTCCGGGATTTCACTGGAAATTTTAACCCAAAACACATTGCCCTTTTGTATTTTTAGTATTAAAATGGGGCAAAATTTGTTATTACTACCAAAAACTTAGGGGCCCCATGTTTTGAATTCAAAGCGATTTTTTTTTACTTGGCGCCGACAACCCAGTCCTAAAAAATAGAGAAAATTTAAATACGAAAAGTATGAAATTTTTGGGCCCATTTACAAAAAAGCTTAAAAGCGCCAAACTTCTCCAAAGTTTGGGGCATTACACCCCCGCCCATACAAAGTTTGGCGCATTTAACCCTATTTTAAAGCGCCAAAATCCCTTTAAACTGTCGTAAATTTAGGAAATTTGTCAAAAACAAGGGGGGGACATGTATGAATTTGAATTCATTCTTTTTTTTTTTTTCTTTGGGGCCAAAAACCACAGTTCTAAATGATAAGAAGATTTTAGAATACACAGATTTTTGCGCATTAAAATAGAAACTCAGTGCACCAAGTTTGTCGCATTAAAACCCCCTAAAGTCCATACAAATTTGGCGCCTTTAAACTCTATGAAAACGGGCCCAAAAAACTTTTGTATTCTACACTTCTATAACTATTTAGAACTGGAGTGTCGGCGCCAAGTAAAAAAAAAAAAATTTCCATTCGCATTCATTTCATTCGCCCTCCTTTAAATTTCCAAAGCTCGGGTTAAAGGGAAATTTTGAATGTAGAATCCCACCGGGTTTTTTTGGGGGGGCAAAAAAATTTCAAAAGAGCTTTTGTGCGCCCCAAGGGTTTTTTGCATTACACCCCCAAACCCATACAAATTTGGCGCATTAAGCTCTATGTTTTCGCCAAAAATCCCTTTAACTTCCAAATTCCCACACTCTGGAGAACTGGAGGAACCCGGGGCCAAATAAAAAAAAAAATACGCTTCGAATTCATTCCCCCCAATATATGGGGTTTTTCACATCAAAAAAAAATTTTTAAAAAATGAGCATAGGTGCACCTGTGCAGCTTATATACAAACTGTACACATTCCCCAAAACAAAACACCCCTATCAACTAAAGAAACTTATCCCAAAGGGGGACAAGGAAAATTTTTAAAAAAAAACATTTTTGCTATCGGGAAACATAAAAAAACTTTTTGAGGTTCCCCAGTTTTTCACTTTTGGGCAAAACGCTTAACCCCTCCGATCTTCAAAGGGAAACCCCAGGGAAATGGTTTCCCACACTATGATACCACTCATTTGGGTCCCCATTCAACAAAATCCAGGAAGAAGCACCACTTACAATTTTCACGCACTTTATTAAAAAACCTGTGAAGGGGGGTGGGGAGTGCAAAAAAAAAAAATTGGGGGCAAACCCCTCCTCCCCATATAGACAAAAACAATATATGGTTCGCACATCCAAAAACATTTTGAAAAAAAGACATAGTAAACACGGGGGGTCAATCTTTTTTGATCAAAATTTTGAACTGAGAACCTCAAAATTTTTTTCAGCTTTCTAGAAGCAAAAAGCTTTTAAAAAAAAAACCTATACCCCCTTTGATAGCTTCTTTATTTTATAGTGTGCTACTGATTTTGGGAAAGTGATTTCATATTGTTAACGCGAACTTTGAAGCATATAAGGAAGGCTTCACAGTGAATAAAAGCTCCATATTCAGTGTATAACGCCTGAATTATGAAAGTGGTTCTTGTGCGATTATAAATTGTAAAGTTCCCCCCCGCCCACCTTGTTTTGGTGCATAACGAAACTAGGCCATTAGTAATGGCCTTTCATGTAAAACTAAGATAGGCGGGAAATAAAAGTCATTAAAAGCAGTCAGTAATAGAAACATAACGATCCTGCTTGGGGGACCACGGGAGGGACCATTCAGAGAGAAAAAAAAAAAAAAACACCCAACCGCACCGCCCTTCTTATGACACCCTGTGAAGTGGGCGGGGACAGAAACCTAAGGGAAGGAAGGGGCTTCCATTTTGTTTTTTCTGTCCCCCCCCACTCTCACAGCTGTCATAAAAGGGCACGTGCAGGTTGGGGTTTTTTTTTTTATTTTTCTCTCGAATATGGAGGGGGTTGCCCCCACAAAGGGGCCTTTTGGCTCGTTAGAGGTAAAAAAGGGAAGGACTGCCCGATTTGAGATCATTTTGAAACGGGGGGATTTAAACATCTTTTGATCAAAATATGTGAACCGAGAGTCTCAAAGTTTTTTCATGTATGTATAAAACTTGGCACTGACGCCAGGTCTAAATCGATATAGAGGAGTGTAGAATGCGACAGTATGTATGAAAGAGTGCTATGCACCAATCTTTGTCTCAGCCATGGTATGGATTTGTATGGAAGTTTTGCGTCAAACTTGGGCACATTCAAAAGTGTTTTGTCGGGTCAAACTGTGCCAATTTTTTGATCAACTATTAACATCTGTCGGACAGGGCTATGACAGATTTTTGCCTCAAAGTATGCCAGAAAGCTGCCGCAGCCCCATTCATACATGTCGCCCTTAGTGTGCACAGTGAAGACCCAAATACAAAATAAAAACAAAAAATGAAACAATGAATAAAAAACTGCAGAAGTGTATATAAATATTCCAGTGATATAAGGGACTGCAATAAGCAGAGAGAGGCAAATAATAAAGATGTTGTGGCGAAAAAGAGGAGCCCATGCTGCCACAAATAGTGTTTTCCTCAGAGGTAGCTAAAGTGCAATGAACAAAGTCTTCCTTAAAATATATTGTACAAGTAGTAATGAGCTTTACCTGTGCGATGGCCCAAAAAAACCCCCAATTTTGGGCCCCCACATTTAAAAGGGGTTTTGTCTCCACAAAGGTTATTTTTCCCAACATGTGGGGAACAGTAAATTAAGACTTTTACAAAAAAATTTTGCTTTTTTTTCATTTTTTTTTTTTTTTAAAAAGAGCTACAAATGATTTATCACCTTCTTTTCTCTCTCTAGAAAACCCCAAAGGGACCGACCTTTACTTATCCCCCCCCTTCTGTTTGTTCTATGATAGCAGGGAGTGATTTTCATCACCCCGGGCCCATGGGCAGCACAGAACTCTGGCCCGCCAGAGCTTGGTGTTATCTATCTTTCAGAAAAAAGCAGAAATTTTAAAACCCCCTGTTTACTTAAATCTCTTGCTGCGGGAAAACGGGGAAGGGCTTCTGATTTAAATCTAATTACAAAGTCTAAAACCCCCAGCTCATATCCAATTACAGAAAAAGCTTGCCGGGAAGTGACAGAACCAAGAAAGCAAAATTTCATTCAGCATCCTTTAAGTTTTAATGAGACAAAACCCCAAAAGGGAATACTCGAAACAAAATGGGCCCAAAAGGGGAAAAAAATGCACTTCCCAAAAATTTAAATACAGGCTTAAACAAATTAAAAATTAAAAGCGCATGCTTAAAATATTAAAAAAATAAAACGGAGGCCAAGCCTAAAAAAACTTTTTAATTCGATTTTGAGCTACCCCTCAGTAAGCCACTATGTGTGGCGGCATGGGGTCCTCTTCTTCACCACAACTTTGGGATTATTTTCCCATACTACAACCTTTTATTATTTGTCTCTCTCTCTGCTTACTGCAGTCACTTATATTACTGGTATATTTATATGGGGAAAAATTCTGTTTTTTTTCAATGTATTAAAAGTTTCTTTTTGGAAATTTTTTGTTTTAAACCTATTTGGGTTTTTAAATTGTACAGTTTTTTTAAATTTCCTGTTTTGGGGGGGGTTTTATTTAATTTGTGTTTTTCCACAATTATTCTTACTTGCATAAACTTTATTGCAATTTTTTTTAAAATTTATAAAAAAACTTTAGGCGCATTACTGCTGGAACAGGTAGAGCCCCTTTTAGAAGGGGTTTTTCCCTTTAGCCAAAGTTTTGGGCTTTGTACAAGAAAGCGCAAAAATCAAAGCCCCCGAAATTAAACAGGTTATAGATTCAACCTTCACGCTACGATGTGCGCAAAAAAAAATTGCGTCGGGGTTCCAAAAATAAAACAGGTCTGAAAACGTACGCCCAAATGGGGGGCCCAGCCAAATCAGAATAAATAAAACAGTCTGTAATTTTAAAGCAAACCAGTGCTGGCACCATCAGAATATAAAAAACATCTTAACTGTAGCACCAGTGCTGGCACCCCTATCAGGAAATATCAAACGGGGCCCCTGTACAATAGCCCCTGGGGAGCGAGGGCACCCCATACAAGAGGGGATATTAGGAATAGGTAGACCCTGTTTAAGGGACAAAATATTGCAAAGTGACTTGTTTTTGAAAGATCTTTAATATAACAAGCACGTCCTTGTAGTGAGCCCCCCCTTTTTAAAAGGGCTTTTTTTTCCAGTCCTCCCTGAAAGAGTTAATAACCATTAATCAATACGTTGGTGGCATTAAAAAATAAAACTTGTCTCAAAAAAAAAAGAGAAGCCCACACATGGCTATGTGAACAAGTGAAAAAAGTGGAGTGGGCTTGTAAACAACGTGAAAAAAAGGTCCCTTGCTTTGGGTGTCTTTGTCAGCGTATGATGTCCAGGCGCTCAGTGTGGATGACCTGCTGCAGGAGGCTGTGAAGGCCTACCATGGGAATGAAATGGAAGAAAGGTTCCCCTAGTCCGCGGATTTCCGGGGGAAGTTGGGGGACAATAAGGAAAAAAACACAGGGGAAGGTTGGGCAAAAACTTTGACTTTTTTCCCCCCCATTATTACATTAAAGGCTTTTCCCCGTAAAAAACATTTACGGCCTTTTTCAAGACAGGAGTGGGCAAACCCCGTTTTTAAACCCAGGGGCCCATCAGGGCCCCAAGGGGGGACCTTAAAGGGCCCCAAAGCATTTTTTAAAAAGTATAAATGGGAAAAGTCTCCCTTTAAAAAAAGTTTTTTTTCGGCGTTTACCGGCGGGTTCATTAACGTGACAATTTAAAAGGGGGGGCCTACGCACCGGCGATCCCAAATAATTTCTTTAATTTTTTTTGGGTCTTTTTGGGGAAAAATTGGCGTTTGTAAAAAAAAAAAAAGGGGGATGTACAAGTTTTTTTATTTTTTTTTCGTGTTTTGTGTTTAACTGTTCACCTTTTTTTTTACTTTTCCCCTTTTTTTTTTAACCCTTTTTTTTCTTTTTTTTTTTTTTTTCCCTGGGAAAATCATTTTTATAATAGAAAAAATACACGGCTTTCCCGCTGGTATTGGGCCCCCATGGCAAAATGACACTAAAGAAGCCCGGGCCCTGCCCACAGGGCAAAGGCCGGGGATGGGGGACGCACAGACACCCGAAAAACAAAACTTTACCTTCCGGCAGTCTGCACAAGGAAGGGCCGCACATTTTGCTGGGGAATTTTTCTGCCCCCCCGACAGAGAAACCCAAAAAGATCCCCTCCCTCTTTTCTCTTTGTTATTTCATCTATCGGTCGCCATAAATTTTAAAGGGGGGTTTAAAAAATAGGGGACTTAAAAACAAATCAACCCCCTTGACTTCAAGGAGAGTTTTTTTAGTCATGCTTTGTGACCTGGGAAAAATCTGGTCCGTTTAGGGGAAAGGGGGAACTGGACTATCTCCTCTTGTACTGGTGGATCCTGTGTTAAACTCTTAAAACTGGGTCCCCCTTTCATTTGACCCTCTTTGGGCGATAATGGCAACCCAAATGAGAATCTTTTTGTACCAAAAAGGAAATTTGGGCAACTATTAACAGGCTTTGTGGCCCCAAATTAAAACTTTCGGGTTTTAAAAATTTTTAAAAAAAAAAAATTAAAGTGAAAATTTGGAAAAAATTTTTAAAAAAAAACCCCCAAAAACCCCCCAAAAAAATGTGTTTTGCGGGTAACACATGAAAAAAGGGAGAAAAACAAAAATTAAAATTTATGCCCCGACCCCCCCAACATTTTTTTATTTTACTAACTGGGTTTTACCCGGGATAGAGGGGTTTTGGAACCCCAAAGATTTCCCTTTTTCCCCCTTCGCACCCACATGTTCATTTCCTCCCGAAAACCAACGGAAAAAATTAACATGTCCCCCAATTTTTTTTTAACCGCCGCGGGGTAAAAAAAAAGTAAATCGGGAAAAAAAAAGCAGGGGTGGACTGCTTCAAACAAAGGATTTTCTATTAAAGTCTTTTGGGGACGTTCATTTTTGTTCTAGATGGTTTTTTAAAAAACCCCAAACCCTGAAACACCGACCAAATAACCCTTTTCTGTGGGGACAAGCCCCTTGTGTTTGGGCCCCTTTTTAAAAGTGACAAATACCAGTCCGGGGTTTTTTTTTCCAAAACCGGGATTTTTTTCCGGGTTTTTTTTGCCGTGGGACCCTGGCCGCCGGAAAATTTTTTTCCCCCGATGAAAAAGGGAAAAGAGCCCTCCCCCTTCCCATTCACATTTTTCATATTCCGTCCAAAACCGGACGGGAAAAAAGAAAAAGTAGAAAGTTTTTTCGGCGGCCGGCATTTTGAAAAACCCCGGCCCGGAAAAAAACCCCTGCATGGGGGCTGCTGGGACCGGCCCTTTTCAAAAGCTCCCCTGTGTAAAAGTTTGGGCCGGGTTTTTTTAGAAAGGGTTTTCAGAACCGCAAACCTATGAAAAAAACCCTCCACAAACCGGGGGGGTTGGGGGCAAGGCCTTGGGTTAACGGTGATTTTGGGTGCTTTTTTGCCGCTGTTTTGGACAGATTCGCCCCAAAACAGGAAAAAATGTTAATTTACATTTATTCCGATTAAAAACAGTTTTAACAAATGGATTTTCTGCGCTTTCCCCTTTAATTTCGCTCTGAAAAATAAACGACGGTCAGTTTTCACGATAAATCCCCATTGGGTTTATGGACCCTTTTCCAGAGTTTGGCCCGGGTTTTTTGATGCGATTTGAATTTTTTGCGGATTTGCCCAAAAAATGCCCCCAGCAAAGTCATTTTTTTATGGGGGTTTTAAAAAGAAAAACGCGGAAAACACATTTAAAAAAATTTTTTAAATCCCCCTCTGAAAACTGCAGCATATGAGGCGTTTTCAATGAGTTTGCAGCGATTAGGACCTGAAAAATGTGCTCCGTAACAGCCCTTGAACCCCCCAATAGCTAGTGCGGTCATTAAAGGGAGGTTCAACCTAAATGGGGCGTAATTTGCCCCCAATTACCCATGTGGCGGGGCGGGGCGGGGGGGGATGAGCGGGGGGCCGGCACCCGCCGCCCATAGCAAACATGCTAGCGGCGCGTATACGCCGCAAAAAAATGACATGTCAATTATCCCCCCCCCACCCCCCGGGCGGGAGGGGACTAATCCAAGTTCTCTATGAGAAAAGTTTCCCTAATGAATGGGCCCCTTTTCGGCCGAATTTGGGGACTTGCCTAATTACGGACCGAAATACGGCCATTTTAAGCCCTTTTTTGAACTTGCCAATAGACAGTTTTTTAAAAAGGGGTGTTCACGCTGTTTTTGGATACGTTTTCGATCCAAAAACAATTCAAGGCCGCGTAAAAAGGGAACCAACACAGTCCCCAAAAGCAACCCTTTTTTTGGATTGTTTTTTTTT
>JAODAL010051939.1:0-26332 GCA_025379985.1 Phyllomedusa bahiana
GTAAAAAATACACTAAACAGCAAATAAGGGGGGGAACTCCATACAGCTAAATAATGGGGCACTCAAAAAAAAGCAAAAAATTTGGGCCCACACTTACAGCTAAATAATGGGGACACTCACTATACAGCTAAATAATGGGGACTCACTATACAGCTAAATAATGGGAACCACATCAGTAAAAAAGGGGGGCACTCACTTACAGCTAAATATGGGGACACCCCCATAACTAAATAAGGGACATCACCTACAGCTAAATAATGGGGACACTCACCATACAGCTAAATAATTGGGACACTTACTATACAGATTAATTATGAGGACACTCAGTATACAGCTTAATAATAGAAACACTCTCTATACAACTAAATACTGGGGACTCTCACTTTGTAGCTAAATTATGGGGGCACTCACTATCCAGCTAAACAATGGGAGCAACCACTATACATTTAAATTAGGGGGCCCTCTTTATACATATAAATTATGGTGACACTCACTATTTTGCATTTATTGACTAGGATAGTATTAAGGGAGGCACTGACTATAGATGATAATATTACATTTACTGACTATGCATCTAAATTATGGAGGTACTAACACTGGCAGGCTGTGTTATGGAGTAACTATGGATGGTTATTATCAAAGTTCTGACTGTTATGGAGTCATTGCCTAGGAGTGTATTAAGGAAGGCATGGACTATAGATTGTAATATTATGGCTAAGTCCACATTATGGAGGAACTGACTATGATGTACTGTACAATACTATGGAGGCATTATGGATGGTTATTAGCAAGGTTCTGTCTGCTTTGAAGTCATTGACTGCAATGATATTAAGGAAGGCATGAACTATAGATTGTAGCCACATCTATATTGTGGAGGCATTGACTATGATGTACAATATCATGGAAACACTATGGTTTTATCATTGGGGCATGACCATGGTTTTAAATGTTAGGACATAAAAATATACCGTATTTACATCTTAATTACGGGGGGCTTTACTATTTTTTATTTAACTGTTTAAAAATGGATAAAGGGAGGCACCAACTATAGGAGGAAATTTATTACACTGACAACATCAAAAATTATGGGGCACTGACTGTGGGGGGCTGTGTATGGGGCACTTGGATTTTTACATCAAGGCCACTAGGATTTTTTTAAGGGGAGGCAGGGGCTTAATAAAAAATTTTATGGTACACATCTACCTTATGGAGGCATTGACTATGATTTACAATGTTATGGAGGCAATGATGGTTATCATTGAAGCACTGACCATTCATGGTAATATAATGAGCCACGGACTATACATCTAAAATATGTATTCACTGACTGTTATGGAGTTATTAACTTGAATGATACAAAGGAAGGCACTGACTATAGATGGAAAAATTATAGGCAGATGGAGGCACTGTAATGGAGGCACTGTAATGGAGGTACTGTACTGGAGGCACTGTAATGGAGGCACTGTAGTAGAGGAACTGTAATGGAGGTACTGTAATGGAGGTACTGTAATGGAGGCACTGTAATGGAGGTACTGTAATGGAGGTACTGTAATGGAGGCACTGTAATGGAGGCACTGTAGTAGAGGAACTGTCATGGAGGAACTGTAATGGAGGTACTGTAATGGAGGCACTGTAATGGAGGTACTGTAATGGAGGTACTGTAATGGAGGCACTATAATGGAGGTACTGTAATGGAGGCACTGTAATGGAGGTACTGTAATGGAGGTACTGTGAGTGATAATGATGGTGGCACTGACTGTTATGGAGTTATTGACTTGCATTTTACTATGGAAGGCACTGACTACAGATGGAAATATTATGGGCACTGACTAAACATCTGAATTATGGAGGCCCTGTTATGGAGGCCCTGTGGATGATCATTATGTTGGCACCGGCTGGATGATACTGACTATAAATAGATATGTTATGGGAACTGACCAAACATCTAAATTATGGAGGCACTGTCTATGGCAGGCAATGTTATTGAGGCAACATGGATGGTGATCATGGAGGCACTGACTATGGACAGCAATGTTATAGGTGCTGATATTACATCTAAAATATGGAGGCGCTGTCTATGACAAACAATGTTATAGAGGCGCTATGGATAGTGATCATAGGAGGTACTGACTCTGCCCCGGCACTGTAATGAGGCTACTGATTATGGAGGCCCTTATAAGTGCTGACTGTAGATTTAAATTATGTAGGCTCTGTTGGGGAGGCACTGTGTATGACAGACATAGACAATGCCATGATCACTATTCATAGTCAGTGTCTCTCTCATTACCATTCACATTCAGTGCCCTTATAACATTGCCAGTCATAGTCAGTGCCTCCATGATCATCTCCCAAAGTGCCTGTATAACATTGCTTGTAATAGACAGGACCTCCACAATTTAAATGTGTGGTCAGTTTCTATTTATAGTCAGTGCTTCTGTTATTACCTCTTAGTCAATAACTCCATCCAACATGATTATCATCTACAGTGCCTCCATAATAGAGCCTACATAATTTAGAGACACTGACTATGGATAGAGATCATGGCATTGCCTATGGTAAACAATGTTATAGAGGCATTGACTATGGATGGTGATCATGGAGGCATTGACTATGGATGGTGATCATGGAGGCATTGACTATGGATGGTGATCATGGAGGCATTGACTATGGATGGTGATCATAGAGGCACTGACAGTGCATAGTGATCATGGAAGCATTGACAATGCATAGTGATCATGGAGGCATTGACTATGGATGGTGATCATGGAGGTATTGACTATGGATGGTGATCATGGAGGTATTGACTATGGATGGTGATCATGGAGGTATTTACTATGAATGGTAATCATGGAGGCATTGTCAATGGATGGTGATCATGGAGGCATTGACTATGGATGGTGATCATGGAGGTATTTACTATGGATGGTAATCATGGAGGCATTGACAATGGATGGTGATCATGGAGGCATTGACAATGGATGGTGATCATGGAGGCATTGACTATGGATGGTGATCATGGGGGCATTGACAATGGATGGTGATCATGGAGGTATTTACTATGGATGGTAATCATGGAGGCATTGACAATGGAGGGTGATCATGGAGGCAATGACAATGGATGGAGATCAAGGAGGCATTGACTAAGGATGGTGATCATGGAGCATTGACAATGGATGGTGATCATTGAGGCTTTGACTATGGTTGGTGATCATGGAGGCATTGACAATGGATGGTGATCATGGCGGCATTGACTATGGATGGTGATCATGGAGGCATTGACTATGGATGGTGATCATGGAGGCATTGACAATGGATGGTGATCATGGAGGCATTGACAATGGATGGTGATCATGGAGGCATTGACTATGGATGGTGATCATGGGGGACATTGACTATGGATGGTGATCATGGAGGCATTGACAATGGATGGTGATCATGGAGGCATTGACTATGGATGGTGATCATGGAGGCATTGACAATGGATGGTGATCATGGAGGCATTGACAATGGATGGTGATCATGGAGGTATTGACTATGGATGGTGATCATGGAGGCATTGACTATGGATGGTGATCATGGAGGCATTGACTATGGATGGTGATCATGGAGGCATTGACTATGGATGGTGATCATAGAGGCACTGACAGTGCATAGTGATCATGGAAGCATTGACTATGAATGGTAATCATAGAGGTATTGACAATGCATAGTGATCATGGAGGCATTGACTATGGATGGTGATCATGGAGGAATTGACTATGGATGGTGATCATGGGGGCATTGACTATGGATGGTGATCATGGAGGTATTGACTATGGATGGTGATCATGGGGGCATTGACTATGGATGGTGATCATGGTGGTATTTAATATGGATGGTGATAATGGAGGCATTGAAAATGGATGGTGATCATGGAGGCATTGACTATGGATGGTGATCATGGAGGCATTGACTATGGATGGTGATCATGGGGGACATTGACTATGGATGGTGATCATGGAGGCATTGACAATGGATGGTGATCATGGAGGCATTGACTATGGATGGTGATCATGGAGGCATTGACTATGGAGGCATTGACAGTGGATGGTGATCATGGAGGCATTGACTATGGATGGTGATCATGGAGGCATTGACAATTGATGGTGATCATGTACGCATTGACAATGGATGGTGATCATGGAGGCATTGTCTATGGTTGGTGCACATTGGGGGCATTGACTATGGATGGTGATCATGGAGGCATTGACTATGGATGGTGATCATGGAGGCATTGACTATGGATGGTGATCATGGAGGCATTGACAATGGATGGTGATCATGGAGGCATTGACTATGGATGGTGATCATGGAGGCATTGACAATGGATGGTGATCATGGAGGCATTGACAATGGATGGTGATCATGGAGGCATTGACTATGGATGGTGATCATGGAGGCATTGACTATGGATGGTGATCATGGAGGCATTGACTATGGATGGTGATCATGGAGGCATTGACAATGGATGGTGATCATTGAGGCATTGACTATGGATGGTGATCATGGAGGCATTGACTATGGATGGTGATCATGGAGGCATTGACTATGGATGGGAATCAGGAAGCATTGACTATGGATGGTGATCATGGAGGCATTGACTATGAATGGTAATCATAGAGGTATTGACAATGCATAGTGATCATGGAGGCATTGACTATGGATGGTGATCATGGGAGGCATTGACTATCGATGGTGATCATGGAGGCATTGACTATGAATGGTAATCATAGAGGTATTGACAATGCATAGTGATCATGGAGGCATTGACTATGGATGGTGATCATGGAGGCATTGACTATGGATGGTGATCATGGAAGCATTGACTATGGATGGTGATCATGGAGGCATTGACAATGGATGGTGATCATGGAGGCATTGACAATGCATGGTGATTATGGAAGCATTGACTATGGATGATAATCATGCAGGCATTGAATATGGAGGTGACCATGGAAGCACTATTTATTACAAACAATGTTATAGAGGCACTATGTATTATGATCATGGAGGCATTGACTATGCATGGTAATCATGGAGTCAATTACTATGGATGATAATCATGGAGGCATTGACTATGGAGGTGATCATGGAAGCACTGACCATGGATAATAATCAATAATCAAATAAAGTTATAGGGGCACCGTGCAAAGTGATCATGGAGGAATTGATAATAAAAGGTAATGTTATGAGGGCACTCACTTTGAATAATATGGATAGTATTCATGCAGATATTGACTGGTAATGTTACGGGGCAATGACTATGAATGGTAATGAAGGAGGCATTAAAAATGGCTGCAATGTTATGGGTATGTTGAATGTGGCTAATTAGTATGTGTAGGTATGGGTGTGAGCATGCTTGTGTATGTCTTACACTCCCCAGTGATAAAATCTGTGCACATCGGCTGCTGGCGTTTACTTTCACAGGAGAATACAGTATCTTAGGGACAAATCCAGACTGCAAATGGAGTCATATCTGGGCCATTAAGATTGATTTGTCAGATGGTGTATTTATGCCAGTATTATATATAGATGTAGCTTAAATGGCTCTCGATCTATAGCATCTGCTTCTCTTGGCAGCCGACACTTGCACGTATTTATAGCCTTTTATATTAAGCGTGTGAAGACATATGCAAATCGTAAAGGGATATTTTAGGGCACGTCCTCAGATGCATTATTGAAGGGAACTGATTTTAGAATTTGTGGTGCAGATTTATCATGTCACTTGTAAGACGGTAAGGTTATACCTTCTAATCATTATACAAGGTTTGCAGGAGCTTAGATCCTACAGAACTTTGCAGGCAAATGTGAGTTTTTTTGGCACTGCGGGGGAATTTAACACTTCTTGCCAGGTTAAATAACTGGGGTCCCAGCAGCAAGGTATCATACGATCACCTTATTATTGTTGGACCCTTCAAGCAAACAGAAATTGACCAAAGTAGACAGCCCATTACGGTTAAATGGGACACCTCTTTTTTTTATTTCCACTGTAAGGTGGGGGAAATGTCACCCTATCTCATATTATAAGACAGGGTGACAAGCAAAACCAAAAAAATAGCCCCACTCATGGTGCTGGAAACATTTTGCCATACCCTTCCATCTCAGTATAGGAATTCTCAATTCTCGGATTACTCCATCCATTCCTTTAAAACAAAAGGAATACTCAATCCGTTGGCCACATTCCTCTATCATGTCTGATAATCTTTTTCAAGTCTTGGAAGATGGAGAATTCTATGTAGGTTTATATGAACCATAGGAAAGGAAAATACAGGCAGTCCCCGACTTACAACGTTCCGACTTACATCTGTCCCTTAGTTACAAACAGACTTATGGGGAATGCTGGCACTTGTAGTTCCATGTTCCACAGCAGATAGTAGCTGTGGAACGACAAGTTCCAGCATGCCACAGCAGCACATTAGGTGAAAATCAGGTGAAATCTTCTAAACAGGGGCACAGACAGCAAAACAAATGTTAAAAACATTTCCCCCGCACTATCCAAAATGAAAAAATAAGCCTTTTGTGCTGGAGTTACACTTAATAAATGAACCTGTTCCGACTTACATACAAAATCAACTTAAAGGGGTTTTGCCAAGAAGTCAGTTCCTTACCTGTTATCTGCTCAGCAGAAAAAATAAACACAGCTTGCTGAGTCGCAGGGGAGAGGGAGGGGGTCTGAGCAGAGATGCAGTGGCAGGGAACATCTACAATGTTTACACAAATAATTACATTAGAACCAGTGGATTCTCTATACAAAAGACACAGGCTCATTCACTGTTTTTTCTCCCCAGTCCCTTGCAAGCTCCTTCATGTTCCCTGTCATCAGATAAGAAGTGCACAGAGCGCAAGCCCGGCCAGATCAGCTCCTGGTCCTGTCTAATGTAAACTGTCAGGTAACTAAGGGCATGGAAAGAAAGCTGTAGCTCTGAGGCTTCACTTTTTGTAATCACATATATTTAGAAAAGTGTTTAAATACCCCTTTTGTAGGATCCCACGTCAACATTACATCGTGGCAAAACCACTTTAAGAACAAATCTACAGTCCCTATCCGGTTCGTAACCCGAGGACTGCTTGTATAATCAACCCATAAAAAGAAGAGATGGGGCAACCAAAAAGAGGCCACTCCTGGTGCAAGATATGTGCTGCCTCGATATCCAACCCAAGGTAGCAGAGCCCAATGTTTGTTTGCCTCCATTCATCCCCTGTTGGAAGAAAGATCTCCTTGGCCAAACCTATCTAACATCTACATTATGTTGTATGCTCACATTTGGATGTCTGTGAAGATGGGGAGCTTTTTGTATGTTCACACCACCCATAGGGCAGGGAAAACATAGGGTGAAAGGAAAACACTGAAAAGTGTCCCAATTCTTAAGTAGATACAACCTTTAAACCATCATAGGACTGCTCAAAGTTTGTAGGACGAAAGACCTTGTTGACCCTTTGGCCATTTTCCTTCTCCTAATTTGCCTATATTGTATGATAAAAAAAACTCTGTAGGGTCACACATATACCTCACTCTATCAATTTACCACTATTGTTGTAGAACAGGCAATTCCCAGGAATGAGCTCCTCATCTGCTGCAAGGTGGGAATGCAGCAAGGCTTTCTGTTACAAGGGGTAAAAAGTCAATTTGCTGCCGAAGCCTCGTATCTCAATATACTGCCAAGCAAATAAAGTGTGGAAATAGTTAGCACTCCAAGTGAAGGTATTGTAGCTTTCAAATTTTACTTGATCCATATCGTAAAAACAGTAAGCACTGTGTCATTGGGCAATAGTTCAATACAACAACGTTTCGGGCTGATGCCCTTCTTCAGGCTTTATATAGGAAAGAGAGGGTCCCTAATTGCCTTGAAACATACTGGTCAACATTTATGAAAGGCAGCTGGGAGGTAATGACTTCAGGAGGTGGGTATGGGTAGCCATTGTGCTCCTCCTGAAGTCCATGACTGCCGGGTGCCGTTCATAACTGCTGAGCGGTATGTTTCAAACCAACTAGGGACTCAAGCCTGAAGACGGGCTTTAGCATGAAATGTTGCTACATAGTACTTTTGCCGAGTGATGCAGTGGTTACTGTTTTTGTGACATGGAGGGATCAATAAAAATTTGAAAGCTACAATACTCATCATAGCTTGGAGTGCTGACAAGTTCCACACATTATTTGCTTGGTAGTGTATTTAGATATGGGGCCAAGGCATCAAACTGATTTTTTACTCCTCGTAAGGCCCGGTGCCAGAAGCGCGGCGTGCAGCCCAATGACGGGAGGCGTCGCATGACCCGGCGAGCCGGGGGTGAGGTCAGTGGCATTGGGGCTCGGTGTATTTAAATCGCACCCTGAAGTGAGTGCAGGCAGACGCGCAAGAGACGGTAGGAAGTCCCACCCTCCCTGTGGTTGTGGGGAGCGGGGGTGGGCGGTAGGTGGGGGGGGTTTCGGCTTTGTGGTTTCGGAGTGGGGCAGATGGGTTA
This sequence comes from Phyllomedusa bahiana, assembly GCA_025379985.1. NCBI lineage: Eukaryota > Metazoa > Chordata > Amphibia > Anura > Hylidae > Phyllomedusa > Phyllomedusa bahiana. The sequence continues at coordinate 8,500 of JAODAL010051939.1, forward strand.
ACGAGGGTGGGGGGCTTGAAGGACTGAGTCGTGTCGCGGTGGCCTGGGTTAGGGGCGGTGTGAGGTCCTTAGGAGGTGGTGACAGTGAGGTTCGGGGGAGCCATATATGGTAATGGTACACCAAGTTTTTTGTTGATGACATGGTTTGGTCTGGCGAGTGTATGGGTGCTCGGCAGGGCGGGGTCCCTGGGAGCCAGATTTTAAACTGGGTATTAGCCACGGTGTGGCTTTTGGTGCCATCGAGCTGGGGGTGATGGCTGAGGGGAAAGGAGAGGAGAAAAGGATGCAGGGCGCCAGACCAGGAGGTAGTGTTTTGTCTCCAAGGACCTTCAGCTCCACAGATTTTTTGAGCTTAGGTTGGGCAGGTTTTATATATATATATTTTAATATGTTAGCTGGTATTATTACTGTTATTTATTATTATTTATGTTTGCTAATAAAACAGCTGCTGTGGCCAATTTATCCAACATGGTTGTATTGTCATTTTTGGGGAAAGGGGTGGGGGTGGAGGTTGGCTGCGAGCAGCAGAGAGAAAGGGGGTGCAGTAAGGGAAGCATTAGGCGATGCGCAGGGGTCAAGGAAAGCCTTGCTGCACCACTAGTCGGGCACCAGATGATGAGTTAAACTTTGGTTGCTGCCCCATTTGTGGACCTTTTCTACTATAGTATTTAATTGATAGAGTGAGGTAGATGTGTGAATCTACTCCAGTCCTCACGCCCCACCAACAGGTCATGTTTTCAGGATATCCCACAGAATGCACTGACAATAATCAAATCCCCTGTGCAATGCTAAGGAAAGCCAGAAAACATGACTTGTTGGTGGATCTTGAGGACTGGAGTTGGGAACCCCTGGTCTACAGAATCGGCAAATTAGGAAAAGGAAAATGGCCAAGGGGTCAAGAAGGTCTTCCGTCCTACAAAGAATGGATGGTGCTGACTACTTCCATACGTACAATTATATAGCATTTGATGTGGACCATCCTTGTCTGGCACTCATCCCATGTTACAGTGCATATTATAGGGTGGTTGGAATATCCATCTTCCATTTTTGTGCATCAAATACCACTGCTAGGAATTGTTGATGTATTATTTTCGACATCATGTGATCTTTAAAGGGGTTGTCTCACTACATTGATTCATCCTACCTCAGTTCTCTTTTCTTGGTTTCAGTTTGAATTCAGGGGCATGTTTACTGGCTTCTACTAGGCTGCAGTAGAAGCCAGGTCTGTAGCTATAGCAACCAGTGCTGGCAGTCTATCAGGAAAGAGTAAACAGGTCTGTAGCTATAGCGACCTGAGGAGCTGATGCAGCCCATACAAGAGGGGATATCTCTGAATAGGTAGGACACTGTTAATGGACACATATTGCAAAGTGACTTGTTTTCGCAAGATCTTTAACATAAAAAAACAGCGATCCTTGTAGTGAGACAACCCCTTTAAGTAGTTGAAACCTTTGATGAAGGATCTATCTAAGGGCACATTTTTCTGATCGTTCTTCCTCACTAATCAGGAGAATGATTACGAGCTCCTTCAGGCTATTACATAGGAATGTCATTTGCATGCACTTGTCTGTAGCTCAACCTAAAATCATCCACAAGCTCCGGATTGCTGAGCAGATATTTTCTTAATGGGATGTGTCCAAATGTTGACTTTTCATGTTACAGGGAAGCTCTATGTGAAGTTATGCAAACACAACATATATCTGCCAAGTACAGTACGATCACATAGTTTCCAGATGAGAGAGAACATGCAAAGTTCGGTAGTTAAAGGGCCGGTTCATTGGTTCACAAGGGTGTAAGTACGAGCGGCTATGGATAAATATACCCAGAATTCTTCGGGTTGAATTGGAAAAATTGATCCTGTGGCTAAAAGTCATAGCCATAGGTGGTGCAAAGGTAGCAGTCTGATGCCTGAGGGGGCGCTCTACCACATAAGATGACACTAGTATAAAACATGGCACAAGGAAGATGTGAGGTGTGGTATAGATCTGTAGTTACTATACATTGGCCTAACCTCATAGGTTGGTCATGATGTCCACATAGTAACATAGTAGGTAAAATTGGAAAAAGACAAAGGACTACCAAGCCCAACCTACAGTATAACCCTACAGTGTTGATCCAAAGGAAGGCAAAAACCCCATGAGGTGACAATTGTCTCATACCAGAGGGAAAATTCCTTCCTGACTTCAAATCAGAATAATCCAAGGATCAATGTCCTGTCTCACTACAAGGATTGCTGCTTTTTATGTTAAAGATCTTGCAAAAAAAAGTCACTTTGCAATATGTGTCCATTAACAGTGTCCTACCTATTTCTAGATATCCCCTCTTGTATGGGCTGCATCAGCTCCTCAGGTTACTATAGCTACAGACCTGTTTGATCACTCCTGATAGGCTACCATCACTGGTTGCTATAGCTACAGACCTGGCTTCTACTGTAGCCTAGTGGAAACCAGTAATCACGCCCCTGAATTCAAGATGAAACCAAGAAAATAGGACTGAGGTAATATGAATCGACGTAGTGAGACAACCCCTTTGACTTTCAGCTAAACAACTTCATAATGTTTTTTAGATTTTCAACAATAACAGTAATAAAAATAGACAGAGCAATATAGCTAGTCAAATGATCTACATTGTTCCTCTTTTGTCTCCTCCGAAAACCACCACTGCTTTATAAACAGTAGGTTGTAACAAGGTCAGCTACTTCTTAGGGTCAGGCTCAGATTTGCCCACAGGACAACATGGGAAATTCCCAGTGGGCCTCTGGTCAGGACCAAAAGTAGAGAAAAATATGCAGAAAGCAAGAGGCATGTGCAGTATGTGTAGTCACGTACAGTAGCTGTAGGCTGGGCCACAAGAATCACATGCACTAGTGGGTCCCAGGAATCAACTTCACTGGTGGTCCCAATAAATCACCTGCACTGGTGGAGCAAAAGAATCACCTGCACTGGTGGTCCCAATAAATCACCTGCACTGGTGGGCCCCAATAATCACCGTACTGGTGGGCCCCAAGAATCATCTCCACTGGTGGGCCCCAAGAATCATCTCCACTGGTGGACCCCAACAATCAACTCCACTAGTGGACTCCAAAAATCAACTCCACTGGTGGGCCCAAAGAATCACCTGTACTGGTGGACCCCAAGAATCACCAGCACTGGTGGGCCCCAAGAATCACCTGCACTGGTGGACCCCAAAAATCAACTCCACTGGTGAGCCCCAAAAATCAACTCAGCTGGTTGGCCCCAAAATCACCTGTACTGGTGGACCCCAAGAATCAACTCCACTGGTGGGCACCAAGAATCAACTCCACTGGTGGGCACCAAGAATCAACTCCACTGGTGGGCTCCAAGAATCATCTCAACTGGTGGGCCCCAAGAATCACCTCCACTGGTTCACCCCAAAAATACACTCCACTGGTGGACCCCAAGAATCAACTTCACTCGTTGACCCCAAAAATACAGTCCACTGGTGTACCTCAAGAATCACTTGCACTTGTGGGCCCCAAGAGTCAACTCCACCAATATTTTTTAACTAGTTAAGACCAGATACTTATGCATATTATTTCTTAGAAGCTTATTTTCCGTGTTAGAGATTTTGCTTTGGTGACCAGGATCTTCAGACTATAGTACGTCTTTGGTCAGGACAGGAGCTATATACAGAAGAAACAATTGCACCTTGGCTCTGGAGCTTGAGGGGTCCAACAGTCTTTCTGCAACTTAGGAAGACACTAGTATTATAAATGACACATGGTAGATTGGTTAGCACAGGAGCTATAATGGGGGAAGTAGTAGCAATTGCACCTTGGTTCTGTAGCATAAGGGGCCCAAAAGTCTTTTTGCCACAAAGGAAGACACCAGCATTACAAATGACACATAGTTGAGGAGGGACCATGTTAGATATTTTGCATTGGACCCCATTTATTTCAGGCTATGTTGGGACAGGAGCTATAGGGGGTTGCAATTGCCCTAATAGAAATCAAAGGTCCAGTATTATAAATGGCACATGGTGGATGGGCTATCTTGTTCCAGATTGTGCGCAGTGGGGCATTCAGCCCTACTATGATGTCTACTAACCCTAACAAGGAACATGGGTAGAGAATGTCCAGTTGTAACAATCCCATTGAAAAAATATCAAAATGATAAAACAAGTTCAAGGGGTGCTCCCACATTAGACTTTGTTGGCATGTCGATAGAATATGTCATCAAGTGAGGATCTCACCCTGGGAACTGAACCTAGAAAGTATCAGCTCAGAATGGAGAGTCATAGGCAAGCCCCACTGGCTCTCCAGAGGTGGAACCTGCCTCTATCACACTTTGATGGCATGTTCTATTGACTTACCGTACCATCAAAATCTTTGGTGGGATACCTCTTTAAATGGGTTTTACCATGCAGTACAATGTGCTGCACAGTTCGTTCGCATCTAGCTGCACTGACCGTGCATGAGAATGAGGAGGAGGGAGCTTGCAGCCGTCCTCTCCATTCACTTCTATGGGAGTTTCGGATATAGTCCAAGACACACAAAGTCCAGCTCACCTGAATGAATAATTGATTGTGGACAGCCAGCAGGTGCACGGGTCTGGCTGGGAGGCACCAGCCTATGAACTAGAGACAAGAAGTCCGCATGGATGGCGGAAAAGATCCAGCACCGTTTGATTTTATTTTTTTTTTCTTCCTCTCTACATCTTTGTACACACTCATTTTCATGTTTTTTTTTTCATTATTTTTATTCACACATTCATTTTTATGTTTGATTTTTTTTTCTTCCTCTCTACATCTTTGTACACACTCATTTTCATTTTTTTTTTCCTCTACACCTTTTTATACACTCATTTTCATAAAAAAAAATTTTGTTCTGTTTTTTTTCTTTGCTTTCATTATATTTATTTACACATTCATTTTCATTTTTTTTTCTCTCCATTACATTTACTCATACACTCATTTTCACGTTCAATTTTTTCCTTTTTTCCGTTTTTTTTTTTCTTTCCCCATTCACCTTTATTCACACTCATGTTTATGTTCCTCTTTTTTTTTCCTCTCCCCCCATTTATTCAACTATTAATTTTCATTTTTTTTTTTTCTCCCCTCCCATCTATTCACCCCTTTATCTACATGTTTGTTTTTTTTTTTTTTTTGCAAGGAGACTTTGTCATACATGTTTTGCCTGTGTCTTTAAATATGTTCTCAAAAAACGGATGTTATTTGCATCATGTCACATTCTATGTGTTCTGACACGTCATTGGTTTTGATTTCTTTTAAATATGTTTATTGAGTGTCTGTTTTTTAAGTCATGATTAAGGGTGTTTACCCGAAACGCGTTGACTCTGTCTGTCGGTGTCTGGATTTTAATGATTTGATACAATAAAGAAGATTATTTTATTTATCCAACGGTGCTGGATCTTTTCCGCCATCCATGCGGACTTCTTGTCTCTAGTTTCGGATATAGTTGACTGTGTGTGCTTGACTATATTTAGGAGCTTGCATAGAATTGAATGGAGAGAACGACTGGAAGTGCTGCCCTACTTATACTTATGCCCAGTCAGCTTGCAGCCGGCTGTGGGCGACCTGTGCACGGCATGTTACTTTATGGTAAAGCCCATTTAAGCTCCTCTTCTCCAACTAATGGTGGCGGTCAATGCATAGAGTTCTCTATCAGGTTCTGGAGCCTAAGAAGCTACATGCAGCTCAGGGATCCAAGGTTAAAGGGGTTGTCTCACTACAAAGATTAGCTTTCAACATGTAGGGAACACTAAATGAAGACGTTTTCCAAATATATTGCTTTGTTCATCTTTTTTTGTTAAGGAGCTACAAGTGATTTTATCACCTTCAGTGCTCTCTCTGGTTTCCCAAGTGACCGACCTGTGTACCACTTCTCCCTCTGCTGTTTGTTCTATCTGATAGCAGGGAGTGATGTCATCACACAGGTCCCACAGCACAGAACTCCAGACAGTGAGGGCTTGTTTGTTATCTGATCTTTCAGACAAAAGAAAGTAATTACTGCTGTTTACTTGAATCTCATGCTGTCAGGACCAGGGTCTCAATACATGGAGCTAATATGCTAATTACAGGCAGCTTAACCAAAAAGTGACAGAGCACAGCAGCATTATTTCATTCATGCATCCTATGAAACTTTGAGGCGATACAACCCCTTTAACTTTTTCCACCATTGATATACACAGCATTAGTCAATAAAGGTTTAAAAGGAATCTGTCACATATCTGATTAGCAGGCAGCATGTTACAGGGCAGGGGGAGCTGAGCAGATTGATATTTAGCTTTATGGGAAATTATAAAATAGAACTTGCAATTTATACATTTTTGCTTATTCTGGGTTAAGGAGTCCAGTGGGCGGTCTTATCAGTGATTGATAGCTATCTTTGTATACACACTTATACAGAGAAAGCCGTCAATCACTGATAACCCCGCCCACTGGACTCCTTAGCCCTGAATAAGCAGGGATTTAACTAAGTAAAATACACGTTCTCCTGAATTTTTCCCCACAGAACAATATATCGATCTGCTCAGCTCCTCTTGCTCTACAACATGCTGGGCACAGATCAGATAGTGTATTAAATGTGACAGGTTCCCTTTAAAGGGGATGTATCGCGTCATCAGTTCGTGTGGTTCCTTGTACTTTGTTTCTCAGCTCCTCAAATCCAGGGGCGTTTCTTCCCCTCCCAGCTGGGTGTTTCTTAACTGAAGAGAGATGACATCACCCCCCTTCACTGTTCATGCTCGCTCCGAGTCAGTGTGTTTGTTTGAGATCAGTGGGAGGGGATAGCACATCCCCCTCTCTCTGTCTGAGTCCACATGTCACTGTGTCATTCCTCTCCTTTTGCAGTCTTATTTTGTAAGAGCTGTTTACATACCACAGCCCTGCATTCAGTCTAGACAGTCTTCTATGAACTCAGATTACTGATCTCTTCTCCTCTAATGGTGGAGGTTTGTTACAGTTGAATTCAGTCTTCTATGAACTCATCCAGAGCAGCACAGATCTGTCTCCCTTCTATGTTTACACGCAGGAGCATTAGGCACCGAGCACAATTCTGCTGTTTTCTGATTGTAGAAGCAGCTGCAGTGTTACTGTGCAGCTGCTGGCTGTGCTGAGTGAAATGTTGCCGACCCCTTATTCTGAGTGAGAGAGGCAGGAATGCGCGCTCCCGTGAATACGACCGGGGGCCAGACAGAATGTAAATTAGTAGAGCCGTCAGCCAATGACATGAAAGGAGGAGGAATCCGACCGGCACTGGGGAACAGTGTTTACAGAAAACGAAGGGAGACAGTGAAAACAAGACAGCTTTGCTAACGACATCCAATTGCAAAGTTGCTTGTTTTCACTGTCCCCTTATTCTGCAGACCATTTAATGTAATGATATGACCCCTTTAAGCATTCCTGCGGGTAAGCTGAAGGGTCCCTTGTCTCCATGATGGTTTTGGTCCAGAGCTTCTCCTCCATAGTGTATCGGTTATGAGATATCCTCTCTGCCGGTTTCATGTCAGATTATTTGCTTTCACGACTGAACTTTTTGGCACATAGTTGGAAAACGAATTCAACAGATGTCAGGATGACATCATGGGGGCATTGTTCTGCTGAACGGGTTAATTATCCATGCCGTTTTGGTCACTTAGAAGACTCTCGCCGGCTCCAGCCAACAACTGGTGGTGGATAGTAATTAGTCCTACTCTCTGCACAAAGTTCACGTCTTATTGGCAGGCACAAATAGGCTTCGCAGGGCTGTTTCCTCTTTTGACTAGCAGCAAGCTATGCCATCGGATTACCTTGGCGACGGTCCAGCCTGCGTGTCATTTGCCTGCTGTCCTTACCATGGAAACAAAAGATGGTAGCGTGCCAAGATAGCAGCTGGTGAGCGACTGGTAGATTATCTGCCAGAATACCCGATGGCGCAATATACAACAACGGTTTCACATCAGAGCCTCATAAAAAAAAATAGCTAAAACTGAAGGAATAACAAATTGGATTATTGACACAAGGTCATTTCATGTATCCACCTGCTGGCGGGCGAGCTCCTTGTGTCTTGCCGGTGACCCGAAGGAGGAACGTGAAAGAGCTGGAGGTTGTAGGGGGCCAGGACCTGTCAATGTGATGATGTCCAAAAAGAAAGGGGTGAATGTGACACGGCAGTGAACAAGGGAAGGGAGACAAATGAAAGGTCAAAGGCTAACAGTGGCACAGAGTATTTCAGCGGACTAGCTAAGAAAGGTTGGCATGTGCTCCGGATGCTGAGGGTTGCCAACAAGCCACGGGAGGGGTTACAATAGTTAAAGGGAAATCTGCACCAAATCAGGCACATTTTGGTGGCACGTTTATTAACCCCTTAAGCCCCAGGCCTGAAAAGTACTTAAACGGGTTGTCTCACTACATCAGTTCATCTTACCTCAGTCCTGTTTTCTTGGTTTCACTTTGAATTCAGGGGCGTGTTTACTGGCTTCCACTAGGCTGCAGTAGAAGCCAGGTCTGTAGCTATAGTAACCAGTGCTGGCAGCCTATCAGGAGAGATTGAACAGGTCTGTACCTATAGCACCCAGCACTGGCAGCCTATCAGGAGAGATTGAACAGGTCTGTAGCTATAGCGACCAGTGCTGACAGCCTATCATGAGAGATTGAACAGGTCTGTAGCTATAGCAACCAGTGCTGGCAGGCTATCAGGAGAGATTGAACAGGTCTGTAGCTATAGCAACCAGTGCTGGCAGCCTATCAGGAGCGATTGAACAGGTCTGTAGCTATAGCGACCAGTGCTGACAGCCTATCAGGAGCGATTGAACAGGTCTGTAGCTATAGCAACCAGTGCTGGCAGCCTATCAGGAGAGATTGAACAGGTCTGTAGCTATAGCGACCAGTGCTGACAGCCTATCAGGAGAGATAGAACAGGTCTGTAGCTATAGCGACCAGCACTGGCAGCCTATCAGGAGAGATAGAACAGGTCTGTAGCTATAGCGACCAGTGCTTGCAGCCTATCAGGAGTGATCAAACAGGTCTGTAGCTATAGTGACCTGAGGAGCTGATTCAGCCCATACAAGAGGGGATATCCAGGAATAGGTAGGACACTGTTAATAGACACATATTGCAAAGTGACTTGTTTTTGCAAGATCTTTAACATAAAAAGCAGCAATCCTTTAATGACCAGCACATTTTTGCTTAGTTTTTGCCTCCTTGCGTTTTAACAGTTGTAACTTTTTTATTTTTACAATAATGCAGTTGTATGAGGCCTTGTTTTATGTGGGAAAATTTGTACTTTATGGGGGCATAATTTTAAAAAAAAAATATATAATAAAATAAATAAAAAAAAACTGGGAAAAAAGTTTGGTTTTTTTTAAATTATTTTTTACACCATTCACATTTCACACTAAATAACCCATTAGATTAATTCTACAGGTTATTACGTCGGTCGATATTGGGGGTGACTGTATGTACGGGGCGGCAGAATTCTTGCGTTTTTTTTCACCCTGAAAAGATCACCTTTTTTTGATCGGTGCACTCTAATATCTCCGCCATGGGCCCCTTTGCGAAACCTTGCAATGCCCCTGAATGGGGCGTGTGGAGACGGGACAATAAAACCTAAAAAGCTACACATTTTAGCTTCAGCAGCAAATCTAGTTCAACTGCAGGAACGGGAAAGGCATTTTTAAAAGTTTTTTTACCTGAGCCAGAATTGTCGCTTTGCAGCTAAAAAGCGTAAATCAGCCCAATAGAACAGATTCATGATTCAGCAGTTTTAACGCACTGTGCGTGAAAAAAAAAAATGGCACCGAGCACCAAAAAATCATACATGGGGGGTAGAGTTTTTTTTGGTGTGTTTCCCAAAATTTTTTTTATTAAACATTTATTTTATTATTTAATTTATCTATTTTTTCAACACTTTTTATACTTTTTTTTTTTTAGAATCCCATGAAGGGATAATTGTTTTTTTGTTGTTTTTTTTTTTAAAATTATATGTATTAGCATATTATATATGCAAATATTTTCCCCTTGTTTCGTATGACACAGGCAGCAGTAAGGGCAACAAAAAGTCCCTTTTAACAGAAAACTTTCTATCAACAGCCTTGGCTATCTGGTCCCCAAGCTAAATGAAAAACTTTTCCCAGGCCTATCAGGGTCCCCGGGGCTTCCAGTCTAGGCCAAACCAAAGTCGGTAGGCACATTTACCTGGTCTGTTTTTCTGCAGGTAAATAATACAGGGCAGTGTAAGCCAATCCCAAAGCTGGCCAGGCACCCCCTTTACCTGGCGGGTTTTTCCCTGCATCATACAACAAGCGGTTTTTAGAGCCAATCCCCACAAGTCGGCCAGGCAAACCCCCTTTTACCCGGTTGGCTTGTTCTTCTGCAGGTCATACTACGGGGCATGTGGACCCAAATACCACAACTGGCCAGCACCACTTTTACCCGGGTCTGGCTGTTTTTGCAGGTCATAAATACGGGGCTTGTAGAGCCAATCCCACAATTGGCCGGGCCCACCTTTCCCCGGTCGGGCTTTCTTCTGCGGTCATTATAAAGGGTGTAGAGCCAATCCACAAGTCGGCCAGGCACCCCCTTTCCCCCTGGTCTTTCTTCTGCAGGTCATAAAACAGGCATGTAGACCCAAATACACAAGTCTGGTCAGGAAACCCCCCTTTAACCCTGGTCGGTGTTTTTCTAGGATTGGGGGGAGTGTAGGCCAATCCCCAAAAGTCGGCTCGGGCACCACCTTTACCCGGGTTTTCTTTTTTCCTCTGAGGTCATCATACAGGTGCAGGTGGCCAAAAACCCAATTTGGTCAGGCACCCCCTTTCCCCGGGTTTGGTTGTTCTTTGGGTTAATAGAGGGAGGGGAAACCCAATCCCACAAGTCTGGTCGGCCCCACCTTTCCCCGGGTTTTTTTCTGCGGTCATACTATAGGGCAGTGTAACCAATCCCCCCAAGTCTGGCTCAGGCGCCACCTTCCCCCGGGTTGGTTTTTTTCAGGTCATACAACATGGCATTGTAGAGCCAATACCACAAGTCTGGCTAGGACCCCCCTTTTACCCTGGCGGGCTGTCGGGGCCGTTTTCTGCAGTCATAATACAGGGCAGTGAAACCAATCCCCAACAAGTTTGGGGCTCGGGAAACCATTTCCCCGGTGTTTTCTGAGTATCATAAATGGCTGTAACCCAATCCCACAAGTTGGCTCGGCACCACCTTTTACCCTGGCCTGGGTTTTCTACTGCAGGTCATACATACAGGGCAGTGTAGACCCAAAAACCACAAGTCAGGCTCAGACCCCCCTTTACCCTAGTTGGCGTTCTTCTGCAGGTTACTACAGGGAAAGTGTAAGCCAATCCCCAAAGCCGGGGTGGGCACCACCTTTACCCGTTGGCTGTTTTTCTGAGGTCATAAACAGGCAGTGTGACTAATACCACAAGTTGGGGCCGGGGCACCCCCCTTTCCCCCGGCTGGTGTTCTTCTGCGGGCATAATACGGGGATGTAGACCCAAATACCAAAAGTCGGGTCAGGCACCACCTTACCCTGGTCGGCTGTTCTTCGCAGGTCATGTACGGGGCAGGTAGACCAAATCCACAAGTCGGGCTACACCCCTTTCCCCTGGTTCCTTCTTCTGCAGTAAAACAGGGCAGGTAGAGCCAATACCACTCGGGCTGGACCACCTTTACCCCCGGGGTTCGGGCTTTCTTGGTCATAATAAAGGGCATGTAGAAAAAGCCAAAGTCGGCTCAGGCACCCCCTTACCGGTCTGTTCTTTGCGGTCATTATACAGGGCTGAGAGCAATCCCACAAGTCTGGTCAGCACCATTTTTCCTGGTCGGCTGTTCTTTGGGTCAAAAATACAGGCGCAGGTAGAGCAATACCACAATTGGCCGCACCCCCTTTTCCCCTGTTGGTTTTTTAACTTTTCTGCGTTTAGTTTTGGTTCAAAGGGAAAACAAAAAAATTTCATTCAAATGGGGAGCGACCCCCTGGAAACCTCAATTTTTTTTGGGCCTTTTAAAAAGTGTCCCGGGCTTTTATGCACCAAAGTAATGGTTTGGATTTCATACAACTATAGGGCAGGGCTACGCAGCTTTTTTTGAACCAAAAACTGAGCCCCCCTTTTATGCATGTGCCATTTTTTTTTTTTTGCCTATTTTGCAACACTATTCGTAAGCTAAAACCAGGAGTGAAGGCCCCAAAAAAAAAAATTGAGAAAGGCTTTGTATTTTTTCTGTGATTTAGACCTTTTTAGGGCTGAAAAATACGCGCAAATAGCCGAAAAAAACCAAAGGAAACCCCGGAGTTACTTATATTCTCATAGTTAATCGTTAAAAAAGTTTTTTTTTAAAAAGGACTTTAAATTTAAAAACCCGTAAGGGAAAAATAAAACACACGAAAGGGGGACATATGCCCGGACTTTCATTTTCTTTTTTCGTATAAGGCCCACTGTCCCGGCTCCGGGGTTGGGAAACTTCGAGATGTTGAATGGGGCGGAAAAGGACCCCTACCACAGTTCCGACGGGCAGCCCATTTCAAGGGGGTCTGTCTGAGGGAGGCTCGAATTTAGCCCACATTTTGAGGCCTTCGCCACCGCCCATAATTAGACTCAAAACGCAGCTTCGATGCCCCTTTCAAAAAGCCCCCCCTAAGAGTTAGCGGGTCACCACAAGAGTATTTCAGGAGATGAGTCGCGGGGCCTTATATAGACAGGCTGTAATCATTTGTTTATGAAGCTAGGTAGGCCCAAACACAAAAGACAGGAGGACTGGGAAACCCCAAAGGGCCCCACTGCTTGGGGGAGCTTGCCACCAACCCAACAAAGTATTTGCATTTATTTTGTATTATTTTTATCCTAAATGATGAACTTTGTATTCTGTGCTTTTGAGAAAATTGACAGCCTGAGTGATGATGATGATGATGATGTTGACGTTACCTCAATTTGCTCTGACAGTCCCATGACCTTGAGTTGCTTTCACCCTGAGTCTCCTCAGTCTTTGCAGATGTCCCTGCACAAGAGCTGCCAAAAACTGTGGGAGTCTATAGCAGCTGAAAGGACAATATCAACACTGTATTGTTCTCTATGGGTAACAGTGCAGCCTTTAACATAGATGCACTATAGTCTGCAATGTTACTTCTCCATCTTTATGTGAGCCACCATCACAGTCTATAGCAGGGGTGGGCAATTCATTTTCCCATGGGGCCGCATGAGAAAGTGCGATGCTTTTGGAGGGCCGGACTAATAAAAACATAGGGTGAACGGGGGGAAAAAATTTTTTTTGGGGATTATTTTTGTGGAAACTTTTCGGGGGGGATGTATCTATATACCTGCCTTACTGATGGTACACAGTAAGGCAGGTATATACAGCTCTCCTCAGTAAGGTAGGTATGTAGATGTATGTCCCCTCAGTCTGGCAGGTATATAAAGCTCCCCTCAGTCAGTCAGGTATATAGATATAGGTACCCGCAGGCAGGCAGGTATATAGATACAGCTCCCCACAGGCAGGTTTATAGATAGATACAGCTCCCCACAGGCAGGTATATAGATAGATATAGCTCCCCACAGGCAGGTATATAGATATAGCTCCCCACAGACAGGTATATAGATAGATACAGCTCCCCACAAGCAGGTATATAGATAGATATAGCTCCCCACAGGCAGGTATATAGATAGAATATGCTCCCCACAGGCAGGTATATAGATAGATACAGTCCCCACAGGCAGGTTATAGTAGTAACTCCCCACAGGCAGGTATATAGATAGATATAGCTCCCCACAGGCAGGTATATAGATAATAAGCTCCCCACAGGCAGGTATATAAATAAGGGTTTAAAAGCTCCCCACAGCGGGTATATAGATAGATATAGGGTCCCCACAGGCAGGTATATAGTATTAGGGGCCCACAGGCAGTTATATAGATAATTACGCTCACAGGCAGGTTATATAGATATAGCCCCACAGGGGAGGTTAGATGTTAGCCCACAGGGGGAGGGATATAGTGTTAGGGCTCCACACAGGCAGTAATATAGATAATTAGGGCTCGACAGGCAGGTATATAGTAATTGGGCCCCCCACGCAGGTATATAGATAGTTAGGCCCTCACAGGGAGGTATATAGATAGTTAGGGCTCCGCACAGGCAGTTATATAGATAATTTGGGGTCCGCACGGCAGGTATATAGTTGGTGAAAGATAATGTGTTTGGGCTCGCACGGGGAGTTATATAGTTAGGGCCCCCGCACAGGCAGGTATTATAGATAGTTTTGGGCCCGCACAGGCAGATATATAGATAGTTAGGGCTCCGCACAGGCAGGTATTATTAGTTGGGGTCCGAAAAGGGGAGGTATTTTGATAGTTAGGGCTCCGCACAGAAGGTAATAGATAGTTGGGGGCTCCGAACAGACAGGTATTTAGTTTTTTGGGCCCAAAAATTAAAAAACACTAATTCTCCCCTTTGGCTTACCCCCTTCCCCGGCCCGAGTGCCTCCTCTTTATCGAGGAGTTTCCCCGGGTTTTTTGGGTGAGGGATTTAGTTTTGAGCAAATTTTTATCGACAAAGTTGAAATGGGAAAGGTTTTTTATGGTGATCAAAAATTTCCAGATCATGCGAAAAAATTAAAGGGGAAAAATTTGAGCTTTATCTTTTTAAAAACGCCCCTTTTTCGGCGCTTCCTGTTTTTTTTTGGCGGCAGCAATGAGATTAAAAATAGAGCGGGGGGAGAGTGTGTGCGACGTCATGACTGGGATGTGAAATGGTTGCAAATTGGGTTTGGGAAAAATCAAATGCCCTCGTTTTAAATGGGAACAGCTTTTCCCCTTGTTAGCCTCAGGTCTCTCAGGTCTCATGGGGATGGGAACCTGCGCTCTCCTGGGGGCCAAACGCCTCAGCAAAATTAGTCTATTTCTGCACAGAGAAACCTCAAACTTTTAGCTGTGTTTCCTTCCAATTTAGTTAGTTTAGAGTTTAAAGATTTTTTTTGTTAGCAAAAAAAGAATTTTAAAGCAGAATCTCCAAACTGAAAATTTTTCACGGGGGGGCCGGGGGGGGGCCGGGGGGGGGGGGGCCCCCCCGCGGGCGAACACAGACAAGCTCTTTCTAAAAGAACATGGAAAAAAGTTCCCCAAAGTTTATTGTGGGCCCTTTGGGATTTGAAAATTATTTTATTTTTAAACAGTTTTCTCTTGAAATTTTTTCCTGGATATTTGGCCCCTAAAACTTATATTGGATAAACATCTTTTTTAGAAAACGCAGGTTCTTTGTTAGTCCCAAAACCCAAATTTTTTTATCGGGTATACACCCGATGGGGGTTTTCAATTTTACCCATTACCCCTGGGCGGGTTGATTTTTTCCCCCTTTGGCATTTTTAAAAATTTCAATCCCGCAAACTTGTAGTCAGCACAGGTTGTTTGTTGCCCAAAAAAACCGTGTATCGTACGAAAAAAATACATTAGTGTTTTTTTACTTTTGGCACCCCGCATTGTTTATTTTGGGGAGCATTAAAGTAAAACTTAAAAAAAAGCAAAATTTTATATTCACCAAGGTGAAATTTAAAGGTGCAAAAAATTTCCGTTTATTTTATCAAAAAAAAATAACAGTTACGTGGTTTTTTTTACTTTTTCGCACCCCCGCAATGTTCATTGAGGGTGTCTACTTTAAAACTTTTAAAAAAGCAATTCTATATTCACCAGGTGAATTGAAAGGTTCTGTGAAATTTTAAAAAACCTAAGTGTGTTGTAAGATGTAGCACGGGATCCATTTGCTGTTGTGGATGTTAATTTTCCGCTTTTCCCGCCCTTTTTTGGGGTAATAATGAAGGTGTTGTTGCTCTCCCATGACTTTTAAAGGTCATCCTCATTTAAACGACGCTCACTATCGAAAAACCTTTTCGATAGCGGGGCCCCATCGGGTCGTTTTCAATAGCCAAAAGAAACGCTCAAACCCCCTGTGATGCGTCATTGCCGCCAGCGCCGGGGTGCTCCTCCCAAGTCCTGGGCCCCACAGATTTTTTCTCTGTGGGGGCAAATGGGGAAAGGGAGCGGGCCCCGGTGAGCGGGGTTCTTTGGGTAAATGCCTAATTCACCAGTACAGGTGATTCTAATTTGTAGCGGGTGACGGCCCCGTGGGGGGGCCGTCGCGTACTTTTAGTAGGGCCGGGGGATCGTACGCCGGGGGGCCGATCCCAAAGAGTGGAAAAGGGCCCGTTTCGGCCCCCGGGGCCCTACAATTTCCCCCCGTCTGGTCTATAGAGAGGTTTTAAAGGGGCGGGCCCAATTTTAGCCTTTAGACTTTGTTCTGTATCTCAAAGATATCAGAACTTCATTTTATGAGAAAAGGGAGGGGTTGCTACCAAATGTATCCAATTTTTTATTAGTTAAATCTAGGGTTTAAAAGGGGTTTTGCCCAAAAACGGTATTAAAAGGGGAAACTGTCGCCCAATTTTTTTTTTTTCCCCAAATTAAAAACAAACCCCCGGGTCCATATTTTTTTTTTCCCCTTTAGTCATTTTTATTTTCCCGATTGTAGATTTTTGTATTCGGCCAAATATTTTATTTGATTGTGGGGAAAACATTCTTTTTTGCACTCTTTAGCACGTCAGAGAGTGCTTTACAGCAGCTTCATGCACATAGGTTTTAAGACAGATTCTGTCCCATGGCTTGTATAAAAGGTTTTTTCAAGTGAAGGGGGGGGGGGGGGCTGTGACTTTCCCCTCTTGTGACTGGTGGATCCTGTGTTTTTTAAACAAAAGGGTTTCTCCTTTGTTTGACCCTGCTTTTTTAAAAAGGGCAGACTGTAAAAAAGCTTCTAAACAGAACAGGAAGTGTCAGATATTATTGGCCCTGGGGCCCAAAAGTGAAAAATGGGATTAAAAATTTTAAAACAAAATTAAAAAGTGATATGGAAAAAATTATAAAAAAAATAACCAAAAAATTCTAAAAAAATTTTTTTAACATAAAAATTGATTTTAAAAAAAAAGTCATTTTTGATACACTTTCCCCTTAAAATCCCTTTGCTGGGGTCTAATGTATTAAAGGATTGCCCCCACGACCCCTGGGGATGGGGATTTAAAGAAAAAATCCCGGGCCCCTGTTAAAATTTGAGGTACAAAAAGCCCTGGGGGTCAAGGGCATAAGAAAGTTAATATCATACCCAGTGAAGGAAATACGGGAGGGTAGTGATTGATCCTTGTGGTAAAGCTTAAAAAGGAAAATTTTATCAGAAATGTTCACAAACATATATAGGTGCATTTTTTCCTTTCTTGTGTTTTCTCATCATATTCAAACCCTTCAATTCTTGTTGGGCCTTTCAAAACCCTTTGCCAGAAGATGATGGTCCCAAAAAGGAGGCTGTTTTGGTATTAATAAAAGGCGGGAAACTCTATTAAACCCAGTGTCAAAAATTTGGTTTTCACCTTTGGGGAAAAAAAAATTTCCCAGTTTTTTCCCTATACTTCATATCAAAAAACCCCCCGGAAAGGAAATGATTTTTGGGTTTTTGTTCTAGACCTAATTTAAATTTCCCATTGAAACCCTGCCTTCCCGATTAACCCTTAACTACTAGAAAGTCAGATTTTCAATGTTTTCCCCTTTTTAAGACAAATAACACTTCAAGCTTTTACCATGTACAAAAAAAATTACTACTTTTAATACTGCCCTATGTATAAGAAAATAACACTTTTAAAAGCCCCTTTTACAAAATATAACAATAATCTGCCCCTATGTACAAATTTTAACTATATAATACTGCCCCTTGTACAAGAATTTAAAATAAAATACTGCCCCTATGTACAAGAATATAACTACTTAATATGCCCCAAGTACAAGAATTAACCACTTTACTGCTCCTATTTTTCAGAATTTTAATACAAATACGTCCGCATAAATTACC